>ML778108.1:262634-280168 GCA_009831015.1 Picea engelmannii | reverse complement strand
AATAGGCATTTTATTTCATTATAAATCTACTAAAGTGTGCAGAATCAACAGAATCGATTGAACCTGTTTCAACATCTGCTGGTTCTACTAGTTCTGGACCTGGAGCGGCTCGTGCTAGAGATATTCTGACCGTGTTGCGAGCTACAGAGCCTAAATAAGAGTATCTCTTCTAATCTTGTTTGAAGTACATTGGAGAACTTAAAGAAATGCTATTACAGAGGAAGAATATTTGAATCCTTCTTTACTGCATGCCATTTGTTTTGTCAAGCCCATACTTTTCTGTATTTGTCCATTTTTATGTGTTTGTGTTTATAATATGATTTTCAAGCATTTATGGAACCAATTTGCAAGTGGCTCTGCTTTTGTCCCCCTTTTTTTTTTATCACTAAAGATGGTCCTTTATAATATTCACTTTATAGAATCATATGTACACATGCAAATCATAAAAGTCTCTATGTCCAAATTGTAGTCATTTGGAAGATGTAGTTTCCTTATTATTAAAACTGCAAATGATATGTGTGCAATCACTGCAATGTGCAACTGCAAGCGAAGCGTGGCAGATTGTGAGGAAGCAATCTCAGAGAAAACTATTTGGAAACATTAAAGAATACACCATTGCTTGGTACGTTTCAGCTAGATTTTTTTTTTGCTTTAGGATTTATAAGATTAATGAAGATTTCTTTAAATAAAAGTTGCATAGACACAATGTCCATGTACTTGCAAATACACAGATTTGAAGCTGAAACTCAGGGAGATAGCAAAGCTGACAATGTTCCCAACAGGGAAGGAAATTGCATTGTTGGAAGGCAAATAATACTTATATACAGAAGGCATTAAGCATTTCGTGTGTTAATGTAATATTTTTACATTTTCATTTCTTGTTTCATTTATATCTATATATAGCTTTGTTTATACACTCAATTAATAGTGCATTTCGTTTGGTTTGCAGGCGGGATTGGAGCTAAGGCTTGAAGTTGTTTGCAGGTTGAGGGAAGGGAAATTTGGCAACTTGGCCCATAGGCTCCAGTTTTCCAACTGGGCTCTGATACCAGATGTAACAACTATGATTTCATTTAAGCTATCATAAATTAAAACAGAGAGGAAAATTTAAAACTTACTAAAAATTTGCTTACTCACGCATATTCATTCCCAGATTTTGATAAATGAAATAACATTTTCCAAAACAATTTGCATAACAATTTAAATCTACATAACAATTTGAGTACAAGTTAAATTTAAGTAAACACTTCACAATTTTGAAAATACCTGTCACTGATGCTAAGATTGAATCTTCAGCTTGAACCTTCGCTTGCAGCAGCTTGAACCTTCAGCTTGAACACTCCAAAACCGGCCACCCTACCGACCAGTACGCCTGGCCCTAGGACATCTACGGATGTCCTAGCCCTCCCAGCCCAAACCTCTCAGCCCCGATATGCACGGTAAATCCCACTGTCACCACTGTTAATTCACTCTCTCCCAATGCTCCCCCAAAATCTCCCTTCCTCCGCTCCTGAATGAAATCCCTACCAAAAATGAATAATTTCCTCTTCCCCCGTCCTTCTCCTTCCCTTATCCTCCTTTCACCGCCCTCGCACCTTCCATTACTCCTCACCAACCCCTTATCCATACATTAATTTCCCTTGTCTATTCATTTAGTTCGTTATTAATAGACTTATCCTCTATTAAATATTCCCTTTAACGTAGGGGTTACGTTATCCCTCATGGGATACGTAACCCCTTTAACCTTATTTATGTTTTTATTTTATTTTCCCCCTTTGTTTTATTACATAGTTAATTAATTACTTTATTTAATAATTTATTAGTCACTAACCATTAGTCTAATACTAAATCATTTAATGTCTCATTTAATACTTACTCCTTCATTAACCCTTAATCAAGGAGTTAAATCATATTTCAGCTTAAGTATAATCCAAAATAATTAATTAATAACTTGTAATCAATTTAAGGTTATATCATAATTAATTATAATTTAGCTAGTGTTTCAGATTATTTATGAAATTATTTACAGTAATAAGAAAAGGGTCATTACAGGATGAGTTGATGACGGGAAAGACTGTGCCACAATTTGGCAATGCACAACAATTTCAAGCAGTGCCACAGTTTCAACAACCTCCAAATTATAATCAGGCACCACAGTATCATCAACAAAACATGGGTCCATAGGGGGACATAGGAGGATTCAGAGGTAGATGAAGAGGAGGAATGGGAAGAGGCAGAGGGCCTATTATCTGCAATAATTTTCAAAAGCAAGGACACTATGCTAAAGATTGTACTCAACCAACAACAATAGGTATGTACTGTCGCACAACATATCACGTGACAGAAGAGTGCCCAAAGTTAATGACGAAGATCCAGGAGAAGAGGAATATAAATAACTAGAATGTTCAGTGGATTACAGTAGAAATAAGGGATCCATGGAGGAACATCAATATAGTTACTAGAGGAGGAGTGAAGATAGAAGTAGATGCACATTGTTGGCACTCTTCTCGTCGCTGTGTGAGCAAAAAGTGAGTGCTTACATGCCCAGTTGGGCTCTGCTAGGCATGACAACTGTGATGTAAAAGGTTAGAAAGAAAACAATGAAGCTATTAACAAGAATTAAACAAAAACTAAATGAAACTATGAGCATAGAAATAAAAATAAAAAAAACAAATGTCAATGGACCAATATCACCAATGTATAAGCTGGTCTGATAGATGAAATCCAAAGATACACAAAGGAGAAAGAGGACTTGGGTCCCTTCCCTCTCCAATGGAAGGCTCTTGAGGCCCTCAACTGATTGCTCTCCTTACAAAGAAAAGATGAAATGTGGATGAAAGAACTCCAAGCTTATTCACTCAAGTGAGGGGTGAATAGCTTATGAAATGCAGCTTACAATGTGTGTTGCCAAAGAAGGAGTCTCTAGCAATCTCAGCAGCATAACAGTATGAAGAATTCCTTGAGAAAATAGTGGTCATTCATGGCTTTTTATAGCCAAGCATTGAGTCATTATGTGGCCTCTTTTGAATGTGAAAAGGGGCTCTTTAGGGCACCCTTAGGTTTTTGACCAGCTCCCCCACGCGGATTGAGCTCGGATTTGATGTCCAATCGACTTGGGAGTTGATCCAATAGTGGTTGGGAGGCCGACCAATTTCATAAATGCGTCGTTTAGCAGGCGTGCGGGTTTTTCTCCCAACAACCGCGCATCGGGCGCGCATGCACGCTTTATACGATTCTGTTACGCGCGCGAGCGCGCGCGCGCCCATGTTCTGTAAAGCGCTTTTGAATTTTTGACCATTTGTATAGTTTTTTGGCCTTTTTTAATGCTGAGGATTTAATCCTGTGCCATAAATGACTCCAGTCTTGTGTTGATGATGCGGAGTTCTTGTCACCCTGTGCGGACGAAATTTCAGTGATAACAGATGCCCCCTAATGGATGAGGTTAGGAGCAAAATGTATAGCCAAAATTCATCAATGTTTCTTTTGTGGAAAATGGTGTTGTAAGGGAGAGAAAGAATGAGACCGTGTGGAGCAATCCGTTGGAGAAGAAAGGAACCTGTAGTGCCTAACTTTCTAGAAGGTGTGGATCAATATACAAGTGTGTACAAACGAGGCGGGCATGCCCCATGCTCGTGTGATGTAACCCTGAAGAAAAACTATCGAAAGTGTTGGTGTAGACAACTCTAGCACCCTCGAGGGAGGAATAATGAAGGCAGAAGACAATTCTGCAAAGGAACATACTCTGAACTAGCAGTAATGGTCGCGGAAGTATACAGCGACGGTGGGCATTGATGGCCCAACCAAGTTCAGAGGTCTTCGGCAACTGATAATAAATACTGCAATAGTCGCAAAGTAAGACCCACCGTAACATGAAAAAGTGTTGGCGTCGAATGTTATGGGGGTCAACGACATCAGGGAGCAATGGTGTTTCCCCCTGTTCCATTCGAGATCTCTCATTAAATGGGAAATGAGAATCAAGATACTGTCGCCCTTTTGGAAAAGTGTGTTGATGTCGACAAAAGGAGGACGCGACGCCCAGAAGCAGTGAGCTTCGTGGAATCTACTATGGTGGAGATGTGGCAGAGGTACATGAATGAAGTCAAGAAGTGGGAAGACTCAAGACTGCCCTTGGTTGGAGGATGCATGATAGAAGGCGTGGCCGCAACCATGTGACTAGATCGAGTGTCGGGGGGATGACAAGATCAGAGATAAGTTGTGCCAGAGGTGGGACAAGGTGAACAAATTCAGAGGATAAAGGTAAGTGACCTGGGTAGTGCTATGAAGACATAGACGATGTCGGTGAGGGTAAATGGGAAGTAATACTCCAACCAAGGGTGACATGGGTTTCGTGTAGCCAAAAGGAAAGTAGGTCGCCAGCAGTGAAGATAAAAGCAAAGACTGGTAATAAAAGGCGTTTGTACAAGAAATAATGAAATAAAATTGGGAAAGATGTACAAAATACAGAAACGGGTGCCCCATTGTGAAATGAATGCCCCAGTGAGGGCAGAAATGTCGGGAAAATTGATGAAGGGTGGGGGCCCCATTGGCGAGTTTCTGTATGAGGTAGGTGAAATGAAGAGAGGTTCGCAGATGGGCAAACTGATGGTGGATGAGATGGAGGGTTCATGATCCTGCGGAGGTGCAGGTAAAACGAACTGAAGCAAAAAAGCGACGATCTGGGAGTCCATGTGGGAAAGCCAGCAAAATGAGAAGAAGAAGTATGTGGTTGAGCTTCAACATGATAACAGAGTAAATGGGACTCCCATCCCTAAAGGGAAGGAACAACATGAGTGTCATAAGTGCAAGAAGGTGCTATGAATGGGACAACTCATGTGGGTGAGAATGCTACCGGGTGACAGTACTGGAGATGCAACTGGAGGGGTAAGTACTACAGAGCCGGGAATGGGTATCCTAAAGGCCAAGATCAGAGGGTGTGACTGGAGATGTAAATGCAATATAGCGGGATAGACTACATGCCAGTTTGAGTAGATATACCTGAAGCACTGAGGTGAAGCGATGATGACCAAGTACCTGCACACAGAACAACCAAATACCCAAAGTGAACAATATCTGAAGAGAATACCAAATATGAACATATATTAGATAAATGTGACAATGCGTGTGCGTACCTGGGCATGATATGAGAAAAAGGGCGCCCCGGGGGCTCAGGATGAAAAGTGACCCAGGGATAGCCATGATGTAGGTTGCGGGACGCTGATCCCGTGGCTGAAGATGGTTCACAAAATGGATGTCGTGGGCTCCCGGAATGGTGAGTGGAAGTTTGGAAAAAACCCTATATATAGCTGTAGGGCCCACATTGCCACCTCATTTGTACCTGCTGCTACAGTGAGTTCCAGAGCAGATCCAGAGGAGATTGAGCGATTGCGAGAGCACGAGGCGTCAGTTTCCCGGTGTGTGAGTGTCAGGTTAGTGGTCTGAACATCCTGCATAGTTATAGGTTTCAAATTTTTGGGCAGGGTAGGTACGGGGGGTCGTAGGGGGGATTTAGTGGGTTTTTGGCTAGGGGGTGGGCCCGAATGCACGGGCGACTCAGGGAAAGGCGCGCGTTCGCGCGCGCCTGTTTCCTGAATAAACGCACATGAACGCGCGTGAGTGGGGAAAACAGGCGCGCGTAGGTGTGCGCCTGTAGGTCAGACAGGCGCGCATGAGAGCGCGCCTGTAGGGTGAACAGGCGCGCTGTCAAGCGCGCCTGTGGGTATGACAGGCGCGCCCTAGCGCGTGCCTGTGGGTATGACAGGCGCGCTCTAGCGTGCGCCTGTATGGTGAACAGGCGCGCGTGTGTGCGCGCCTGTAGGGGTAAAAACCGCGCCTTGGAGGCAAGGTTTGAAGGTGAAAAAAAAAGTAGCTTATTTGATTGAGTGGATGATTTGCTAAGCTAATATAGGACTATGGGTTGTATGCAGGTTGCGAGTATTGACCATGGATGTGCGGTGGCGCGAGAGAGACTGGGCCCAGTTACGCGAGGCGGTGGCCAATGAACCGTCGGCAGCTCGAGCAGCACTTCGAGCATCTTTAGCAACCAGTGGGTTGCTAAAGTTTTTTGATTGCTCTTTGGTACGAGCACAGGAGTATTTACTCCATTTTTTGATCGAGATGTGGAGTCCAGACCGACACTGCTTCCTCGTGCGAGGAGAGCAGATTGCCTTCACTACGGTGGAGGATGTATACTTTCTGACTGGGCTCCCCTTTCGAGGGACACCGTTGCCGGCAGTGCCTGTGCTGCCGAGGGAGACTGATTTGCGTGAGGTGGCCCGGCGGTACTGCTCAGGTGAGGATTATATGACCGGGTCATCTGTGAGGATCAATGGGATTGATTCTCTACTTCATCGCTGCATAGCAGCGATGATAGTACGGGTGTACGGATCGCGAGCGTCCCATCGGATCAGTGGTGCCGAGTTGTTGCTGCTGGAGAGGGTAGTGATTGGCCGCAAGTGGTTTGCCTGGGGGTTGACCCTTCATGCGCAGATGATTGCGCAGTTGGACCACTGTCGGTCCACGGGTCGGGGGGAGTTCGCTTTTGGCTCTATCCTGGTGGCTTTCTTTTTGGAGAGGGTGCCGATGCTGCGCCTGAGGGTGCTAATGGAGGCACCAGGGGTACGCGAGCCACGCTTGATGCGGTGGTGTCAAATTTTGATTCGCCACGGCGGTGGTGAAGGCGGGCACTACTTTTCGGCAGAGGCAGCGCAGATATGGCAGCAGATGCCGCAGGTCATTCTGCAGTTCCCCTATGCTGGGGTGGATTTCCGGAGGGACCCGGATATGGTGTTGCCTCCTGGGGAGGTGTTCGATCATAGAGGTATGTGATGTGTTTGTGTTTTGTGATTTATGTTGTTGATATATTAGTGCATATGTTTTACTGTATAGACACTGATATCATTGTGTGTTTGTTGTTTGGTGCATGTGCAGATTTGGCACCTCGCGGGCGCGAGGTGGAGCTGTATAGACCGCCAGTGCGGTGAGAGGGGAGACCTCCGCGTGGGGAGAGGCGTCCCTGGGACGAGGCTGCTGGGCAACCAGCAGGGGCCGAGAGACCGGCGCAGAGGCGCCGTTTTGATGACCCGGGTGCAGGGCCATCACATGCTCCACCGGCTCCAGCCGGAGGAGAGATAGAGGACTTATGCCGCCGTTTTGAGACAGTGCTGCGGGATGTGCCTGAGGGCATGTGGACCCGCATCCAAGATGAGGTGTTCCTGGAGCAGTGTGTAGGGGTATCGGCACCATGGCGGGGCCTAGTGCGGTGAGCAGCTGTGGCGGCTGCGATGACAAGTGGACGTCTGCCTCCAGGGCAGGAGGGTCTTGCAGGTGCTCGACCACCACCGCTTGGAGCAGGGAGGGGAGGGCCACCACCTCCTCCTGAGGGAGGGGCAGCAGGGGGTGCGTTAGAGGCACCCTGATGTATGTTGTATTGTGTATACATTTTTTTGATTAGGCTGGTGAGCCGATTTTTGTACCATGATGTGGCACGGGCCTGTGGGCCGATGTACTTTTTTATGTAAACTTTTGGGTGGCCTAAAGGCCCACGTATGTGTTTTACATGTGTTTTTTGGTTGATGTTTATGATGATATCTATTCTATATGCTATGATAGGATGTATGATGTGTTTATGTGTGTGTAGCTTGATGTGATATATGCCAATCTAACACCATGTTAGCTATTTCATCTGTTATTTGATTCAATTCTCTTGGAATATGTGTAAATGTAATGGAATCAAAATGTCGAATCAATAATCTAACCTGCAGGTACTTGCGAAAGAGGCACAGATCGCGTACATGGTACACATTGTTGAGTTGAAGAACGACGAGCTGGGAGTCGAGAAGAACACTAAGGTGACGAATATGGTGATGCTGGGCGTCGGTTAGGAGGACAATGACAGCAGTGTATTCGGCTTGGTTATTGGTTGCGGGTCCTAAACATATGCCGCTGGAATGTAGCAGTTCATGTGAAGGGGTGTAAAGAGCCCAAGCAGCCGAAGCGAGATTTTGTGTCCAACGGCTGGCGCCGTCGGTGTAGCCAATGTGGTAAGCTGGTGGAGGTGTCATCTATCAACAAAAAAAAGGATAGTTTAGATGAGGAAAAAAGATTAAAAACGCTAGAAAAGAAAAAATAACCTAAAGTAGTGTGACTACGTTTAAGCATAAAATTTCTTGAGGTATAACCCATTGACGGGTTCTTTGAGCGTGAGGCCTTCGGGGGAGGCCAGGATGTAGGTGCCTTTGGTGAGGCAATGTTGGATGATGTAATGGCCATGCCATAGTGATTCGAATTTTCCGTGGCCAAAGGTATCGTGAGCGATATCATAAGCAAGGACAAGGTCGCCTTCGCGAAATGATCGAAGGTTGACATGGCGATCGAAGGTAGCCTTGGATCGTTTTTTAGCTGCCTCGTTGTTCTGTAATGAGGATCGACGATCCTCATCCAGAGACTCCAAGTTCAGCAAGCGCTGCTCCATTGGAGCAGTGTCGGGTAAAAGCTCAATTGCGGTGCGAAGGGTGGGAATTTCGCACTCAATGGGGAGAGTTGCCTCGACCCTATGGACTAAATGGAAGGGCATGAAACCCGTGGCGGTCTTCACTGCCGTTCGATAAGCCCAGAACGCGGAAAATAACATATGATGCCAGTTGGTTTTATGTTTATTAACCGTGCGCTATAACATGGTCTTGAGGACTTTGTTGACTGCCTCGACCTGTCCGTTTGACTGAGGATAGTATGGTGAAGCAAACTCATGAGAGAAGCCTAACCGAGAAGAGAGTTCGACGAAGATCTCATTCTCAAAATGTTTCCCATGATCGAAAATGAGTTGGAGTGGTACTCCGAACCGGGATATGACGTGATTGAAGAAGAAACGCGCTGCAGTGTCAGCGGTGTTGTTGAAGGTGGGCATGGCTTCGGCCCATTTTGTGAAGTAATCGACAGCAACAACAATGTATTTGTGACCATTGCTAGAGGGGGGATTACAAGTCATAAAGTCAATGCCCCATTTACAAAAGGGGCCAGCTGTAATGACAGGGTGAAGAAGAGCGGGGGGAGCACGAGCTTTGTTGGCATAGAGCTGACATTGCTCACAACGTCTCACGGCATGAATGCAGTCATGAAACAGGGTAGGCCAAAAGTAACCGGCCCGGATAATCTTTTGAGCCGTGGTGATGCCCGAGAGATGGCCCCCACAAGCGCCGCTGTGACAGTCGTTTAAGACTTTGTCGGCCTCGTCAATAGTCAGGCAATGACGCAGAATGGTGTCGACGCTCTGCCGATAGAGGATGTCTCCAATGAGGAGATAGCGGGGGGCCTAATGGTGAATGCGTCGACGATCATCTCGTGATAGGTGGTTACCAAAATTTTGAGTTCGTAGGTAGACGAGGAGGTCACCATACCAAGGATCATTAGAAGCGATGTAGAAGAGATGTTCGTCGAGAAAGTCCGTATTGACGGGTGCATTGGGTGTGTCAGAGGGAAGGGTTGTAACAAGTTCGACGAGAACGAGGGCCTTTTTACTCTTGGGTGTTGAGAACTCGAGGTCGTATTCCTGAAGGATAATGATCCATCGAGCGAATTTGCCGTTAACTTGGCGACAACTGAGAAAATATTGCATAGGGTTGGAATCGGCGACGACCTTGGTGGTGTGAAGCAGAATGTAGTGGCGCAATTTCTGAACTGCGAGGACAACTTCAAGAGCAAGTTTCTCTTCATGTTTGTACTTCAGGGGTGGTCTTGAGAGGTTCTTACTGACGTAGTAAATGACGTGTTCACGATTGTCATCTCCGAGATGGACGAGGACGCCGGCTACTGATACAGCTGATGCTGATACGTAGAGGATGTAGTCGCGATTGTAGTCAGGTGCACTAATCAAAGGTGCACTGGAAAGTGTTGTTTTAAGATCGTCAAACGACTGTTGGGCATAATCGTCCCAATGAAAAGGGATGTCGTGACGTAGTAAGTGAAGGAAATCATGTGCGCGTATAGCGTAATCAGGAACAAAGCGTCTGAGAAAGTTGGCTTTGCCTTGCAGACTTTGTAGTTGCCTCAAATTCCGAGGAGGTGGAAGTTTAGTGATAGCTTGGACTTTGAGGGGGTCCACGGTTATACCGCTTTGGGAAACGATGAAACCGAGAAGGCGCCCTGCGGTGACGCAGAACACACACTTTAGAGGATTCAAGCGAATGTTGTACTGACGACACCGTTGAAAGATGATGCGTAAATCATCTAGGTGTTGGGTGCGCTTCTTGGATCGAGCGGTGAGGTCGTCCAAGTGAGCGAGGATGATTGTAGCCAGATCATGAAAGATGTATGTCATCGCGCGCTGGAAAGTTGCGCCGACATTTTTGAGGCCGAAGGGCATGACACGGTATGCAAATGTACCCCACGGGGTAATGAATGCGGTTTTGTATTGATCGGCTGGGTGAATCTGAATCTGGTTATAGCCAGAGAATCCGTCCATGAAAGAAAGGGCCTCGTGATTGGCACAGTCATCGATGATTTGATCGATGAAAGGCGTTGGAAAGTTGTCTTTGGGACATGCATTATTAAGATCGTGAAAGTCAGTGAAAACGCGAATGGTGCCCTATTTTTTGTCGATGGGTACAGGGTTGGAAACCCACGAAGTGTAAGCGATGGGGTAAATGAACCCGGCCGTGCGCAATTTGTCGATTTCGGCTTTGATAGCCGCGGCTTTGGCTGGGTGTAGCGGTCGCTGTTTTTGGCGAACAGGTGTGATGTCCGGCCAGGTGTTGATGCGATGTTCGACAATAGACGGGTCTAATCCGGGCATCTCGGTATATGACCAGGCAAAGATATCCCTAAATTCCTGGAAGAGGGCTTTGTATGCGGTGACTTCCTGATGAGTGCATGCAGCCCCAATGATGATTTCTTCGACGATTCCCGGTTTAATGGAAATGTTGATTTTGATGGTGGGGGAAATGTTAGCCAAATTCCCTTCTTCAAAAGCATCGGGTGCAGAAATAGGATTGTTGAACCAATCGATCGGTCCAGGGGGAATGAAATCTTTGGTTTCGACCGCGTAAATTGGGTTGAGGGTCGGAGGCATGAGGGATTCCTGTGGTAGGAAGAGCGCATGATGATGTAGGGCATCCCAGGGAGAGTCCGGGCGTTGTAGCTCTTCCAGGATTTCTTCGTCACAGTGGAAATGATGGGAATATAATGGATCATGGGGAGTGATCTCCGTGATAGTGTGGTTGCCCCCTGCTGTGGAAACAGAAGAGGACATAGTAGGAGAGGGTTCACTCGACATAAACCATATATTGAGGTATTGAGGGGTACCCGTGGTGGTGGGGTGGCGATTCTCCATAGAGGAATGAGCCGGAGAGTTAGGTGGGTTACGGGGTAAATCTTCGGATACGTTGTCTAAGAACCATGGAGGCGTTAGGAGGGTCTCGGGTTCGAGAGAAATGACGTGAACATCTGCCAGGGATGAAGTAAGATCAAGTATCTTTGGTGTGGGTTGGTGCCACAGGGCCAACTGACGGCGCCGATATTCGGTGATCATCAGGCACTGGTATGTGAAATGTGCGAGTGAATCACAAAGAGAGCACGGGCATCTCATGCGTTCGTTGACGGAAGTCGTGACATAGCAAATATCAGTGATAGGTGTTGTGGATGTCGTAGAAGGGCGTGGGTTGTTTTGAAAGTCTCAGCTGACGATAGCTAATGCCTGTCGAAAAAGAGGCAGTGCTGGACAATGATGGGTGTAATGGCCATACTTAGAACAGATGGCACACGCGAATTTGGTCTTCAACCCTTTACTACTGGAAGGTTGAGTGGTAGCAGTAGTATTGAGTGGTGTGGGGGTTGGGTTGTGGGGAATCAAATTCCGTAACTCCGGTAGTGATGGGAAATTGTTGGTTTGGTGGCCTTCCTTATCGCACAGTGCGCAAGGTGGTGGGATGCGTGGAGGAAGTGGAGTTGTGGGTTCCTTCTTCTCCCTCCTGCCCCCAGCTGTAACAGGGGGAGTAGGGAGTATAGGAGTAGTGGGGGCATTGGGAGTAAGAACAAGAATTGTCATGGGAAGTCCTGCCTGTGGGCGAGGGACCATCTCAGGTGGATGTAAATACCACACTGGGATTTCTAACACCATATTGGGTAGTGTGAGTGTTGCTGCTACCTGAAAAGCTTCTACACCGGGTGGAGGGTAGAAGAAGGGGATTTGAGTGAGGGGTCGGGGAACCGTTTCCCAGATGGGACTAGATCCCTGAGGGGGTGTGGATTCATGGACTGTGGGGGTCGACGAGTTCGCAGGAGGCCCCTGTGGGAGTGATGCTGCGACTGCGGAGACGTCAGGACTACTTGAGGCCGCCTGAGCAGGCTGGGTATCCTCTGTGGGAGTTTTGTTAGATGTAACGATGCATACTTGATTAGGGGGAAGGAGTGGTGGTTCTCCATGGTATGTCCCTAACAAGGATGGGTCCTTGAACATCCCAGGACCCATATCGACGAGTGGATATACTTCGTGATTGGCATGAATGAGTGGAAGAATGTTATCGAGACTAGCCGATGGGTTTGGCTCGTAATTTGTAACTTGGTCAATGGTTACTATCTTCCCGTTGTGGGGGAACATAATTGTCCGAAAGATGGATGATGCTACGGCCTTCATGGCATACATGTAAGTACGACCAAGCAAGATATTGTAATCGAGTTGAGCATCGATAACTTCAATGTCAATGAGGATGGTTTTTCCCCCGAGTTCTACGGGGACATTTTGAAAAATCCCTTCAGGAGAGGATGGTCTTCCGTCATAGGCTCGCAATGTGATGGCGGAGGGTAAGAGTTCCAGGGAACTAAGTTTCTACCATACATTTTTGGACATGATGCATGTGGATGCCCCTTCATCGATGATACATCGATGGACTGTGATGTTCCGTATTTTGACTGGTATTTGAATCGCAACTGCGGCGGGAAGACGCGGTTCGCAGCTATCAAGGTCGAAGGTGATAAGTCGAGTATCTGCAGGGTCGACTGCTCCCATGGCGGAAAGTAGTGATTTCCTTTATGTTGGACACGTCTGGAGAACTTCTAGAACTGACATGGCAGCCGGGGATTGTGCTAATTCATCTACCAAGCTGTAGTTATGTGCGGCCCGAGCCTGTGGGTTGTGGACATTCCTGCGCAATGGGATGCGAGGGATGCGCAATGCCGGTTCGGTGGACGGGCGAGGGATCATCAACGGAGGTCCCGTCGGTGTAGGGTTTGTGTCTGCAGATGTAGGAGTGGACTCAGCTGATGCAGGGTACTGACGATTACGTGTTTGCAGTAGGATTTCCTCCTCGCTAGTGAGGAGAATTGTTCACTCTGCAGGGGTATTGGGATTGTGGTATTGGCCCACTTGAGGTGGGGGATGTTGCGTATCCTGTTGGGTGTTGACCACACCTTGATGTGGAATAGTATTTTGTAGCACGGTGGGAGGAGGTTGTTGTGCATATTGTTGTTGTGCCTGCTGAGGGGCAGGTTGCGCAAGAGAAGGGGGAATACTCCCAGAGTCTTTCAACCTCTTGAAATCAGCGATCTGTGGGCAATGGTGGGCGTAATGACCATGTACGCCACAAAGAGCACAAGGGTGGATGGTTTTAACAGTGTTCCGCCCTTGGCGTTTGTTGTTATTGCCCCCCTGGGGGTTTTGGTTCCCTTGGTTCGGGTTGCCCCCAGTGAGTGGATGTTGTGGGGGTGGATTCCCGCCTTGACCAAGATTGTTATTGTTCTGGTTCCTTCCTTTCCTTCTGTTATTGTTCGATGGATGAGTGGGGTTGGCTGTATTTAATTGTTCAAAATTCTGGTACTGTTGAGCAGCGAAAGGTTGAACAAAATTCACCCCCATATTTGGATGTGGGGGAGCCATGGGTTGTGGAGGGCCGGGAAAGGGGAAGTAAGGGTTCTATGGTGGTACGGCTCCATAAGGTACATAGGAAGGCGTGGCGCTTTCGCTAGTACTATAAGGTGATGTGGAGGGGGGACCACTTGTGTTTGGAAGAGGTGGATGTATGCGAGGTGCCGGTGGCGGTCCACTCATGGGTGGAGGTATAACAACATGGTATGGCTGTTGGTAAGGGGGTGGGGGGTAATAAGAAGTGCCCCCATATGCTGGTGGGTATTGAGGGGTCCCATACATCGGTGGTGGCTGGGTTTGTGGGCTATGATGCATGGTAGCAACTATTAGTCTGTCTGCGGAGTGAGACATCCCAGGTTTGTCTTGGCCGAATGGCACAGGTTTTGGAAGATCAGGGAGTACTGTGTACAAATATCCTGACTGTGCATAGATGAGGTCATATTGCTGGGCTTTACTGATGGCTTCCTCTTTGGATTGTGGGAATGTGGAAGCTACATCCTTTCCGAGGAGAGCGACAAGTGATCTGAGGAACCAGTCAAGACATTGTTGCTTGGTGGTTTCTGCTTTGCATAAACTACGTCGCCTACGACACTCATGAATGTGGTCGGCAATGTGGGTGGCTGAGGACTGTTTGAAATTGAATAGTAGTTCTAGACCATTGTCATGTCGGATGGGTAGTTGGAAGAAAGTCAAGAAGGCTTTGGTCAAGGATTCAAAGGTCGAGTGGGACCCTGATTTTTCTTCAACATACCATTTGGCCGATGGGCCGGTAAGTGTGCGTTGGAAAAGACACAATCTGATGGAGTCTTCCATAATGCTGTTGGAAGAACACCATAAGTGAAAGGTCATGACGTGGTTGGCGGGGTCATCCCCTGCCTTCCCTTCAAACTTTGGTATGTCTGAAGGAAGTTTGGTTGGCATTGCAGGCCATGTAGCATCATGCAATATAGGATCATTAGTGAGTTTGGTGAGATCCGGAATGTTGAGAGAGGCCAAGTATGGCATCTGTAGTGGGGGTGGAGGGTTAGCTCCTGCCATGGTGTGTTATGAACCTGACCCTTGATGGGGACTAGGTGGGTTGGTGCTCCCTCCTTGAGAGGAAGTGGGTCCTCCGCTTCCATGTAAAGGAGAGCCAGAGGACGGATGACCTTGGGAAGTGGACCCAAGTAAGGTAGAACCAAGAAAAGCTGATCCTAGGATGGTAGCACTCACAGGAGTGTGTGAACGAGTACGACCAGATACTCCCCCTAAGATAGGTGGGAGATTGAGCAAGCGTCGTGAACGACGGGGGTTCAGTGGTTCCCCAATGATGTCAGACTAGTTGCGTGAAAATGTGTGCAATAAGTGGTGAGAGAAATAAGTGGTGAGAGTCTTTGCTGTGGTGTGCTTTACTCAATATAGATATCCAAGTCAAACTGTAATCAGATGTGCATCATACATAAATGAACAAGAATCATATATATGGGTAAGAGGGTTTTGTCTGCATGGGGGAATCTAAATAGAAAGAAAATGCTCGTGTCCTAAAAGACGTAACGTCCTTCCTCTCAAACAGCACTGGATCTTCCAATAGCTCTCAACAGTGGGGTCTGAAGTCACCGGAAGAGATACTAGTGAAGAATGAAATAACTGGTTATAATGAGGGGTAGAGGGTGCAATATCCCGAAAGAGCTGGCGATACCTCCCAATAGCCACACAAAATCCAATCAAGGTGCGATTGCAGCCCACAATCGCCACTTGGGTAGATGTCCTACAATTGGTCACTAGGTACCTCGGTCCAAGCGCGGCATTTAGATTTTCAGCCTAAGAAATGGGTCACGGGCTGGATCCCTTCCAAGAGGTGGGTGCCTCAAGGGGGGACGCACAGAACAACCGGACCTCAGCCTTCGACCCTTCACGGGTATCTCCCTGCCTTATGGTGATTGGAACGCTGGACTTGGAGGATTTGAGAGCTCCCTATTTGTCAACTTCTATGTTTGAAATTGTGAGAACCAAATAACGGGGGGTTATTTGGATACCTACCCCCGAAATCCTACCTAGACTAAAATCTTCTTTTGGCACCTCCTGTGGAGGACAACTTAGTGAGTTGTTAGAAATATTTTAAATGAAATTGTTTTGTGAGGCTGGGGGTGAAAACCAACCTCGTTTGATTAAAAGTGGGAGTGGATAGTCCAATCAAGAAAATATGGGGTGTTTTCAGAATCCCTTTGGAGGAAACCTGCTTAGACCACCACGTTTCGAGACGAGGCCATGTGAGTGCAAAAGTGGCTTTTGTGTCTGAGTGAAAAAGTGTACCAATTTTTAGTTGTTAGATGTCACCTTGCAATATGTGGACATCGCTTGGTCCTTTACAAGAGTTTGATTACCTAAATCAACTAGATGGCATTGGTACAACCGTGCGGAATTTTAAAAGCCCTAGGAAACTAGCATGTGGACATTGTGGTCCGTTACTATCCTTTATCTCCCTATGTGTGAGTTAATCTAGAAAAAGCTTGAAACTAGTCCTAGATTGAACATGTGGGCATGTGTGGGCCCGTTACAAACTTTTAAACTCTCCTAGTTTTCAGATCTAAGAAAGAAAAATTCAAACACTATTCTAGCTTTGTTGACATGTGGGCATGTATTGGACCCTTTACAAGAATGTGTTTGAGAAAATGAAACTAAGAGGGGTCTCCAAAGAGCCTTTGTCCTCTCCTAAAAGTTTGTTTTAAAATTTTGTTTAAGGGAGATGAGATCGATTTCTCAATCCTTTTCTGATTCTCAAGATCGCACAATGGCCCAAGAGAAGAGCATACTTCAGGTTGTTACTTTCAACTTCTAGTCCCGAAATGTGATTTTAAATGTGTTTTAAGATTGATGTTGCAACTTAGATTTACAAACTAAAGAAAACAAAATAAAGGACAATGAATTTTATCCTCCTAAGTGCCTAAGTTTGCTAAATGATCCCCTTTATAAGTTGAGGGGCTAAGTGGTGTAGTATTCAGAGCTTACACATTATCATCTTAACAAGGGAAATGAGTTTCCCAACATCTAAGAACTTACAATGCAAATTTTTGGTTCAAATGCGCGGCCTCCTGTGTGGACAGGGGCGCATTCGGCGCGTGCGCGCTTGCAGAATTGAGGAGAAATGCACTCTTGTGTGCCCGACGTGCACCTGTGGGCAGAGAAACCCGCGCACCTGAGTCAAAAGTCCGAGAAGGAATTTCGGATGAATTTCTCTCCAATTTCTGGTGAATTGGCCGAAAAACAAGTCGGCTGAGGCCGGTTGGTGAACCTGCAAGTCAGTAAAAACAAAAGGAAAGCAAATAAGGCCCAAATGAGGGAGGATTTATACCTTTCCCCAGTATGGTCTCCAATCTGTTGGCACTCTTCTCATCGCTGTGTGAGCAAAAAGTGAGTGCTTACATGCCCAGTTGGGCTCTGCTAGGCATGACAGCTGTGATGTAAAAGGTTAGAAAGAAAACAATGAAGCTATTAACAAGAATTAAACAAAAACTAAATGAAACTATGAGCATAGAAATAAAAATAAAAAAAACAAATGTCAATGGACCAATATCACCAATTTATAAGCTGGTCTGATAGATGAAATCCAAAGATACACAAAGGAGAAAGAGGACTTGGGTCCCTTCCCTCTCCAATGGAAGGCTCTTGAGGCCCTCAACTGATTGCTCTCCTTACAAAGAAA
>ML778108.1:181951-238394 GCA_009831015.1 Picea engelmannii | reverse complement strand
AGCCAGGAGTCTTCATCAGAGATTCGGGGATCGGCACTTTGAAATGTCAAATTCACTCGACAATGAAAACCCCGAAATCGCGATATGTGATTTCGCGATTTGATCGCAGCAATTAAATCAAGAAGAGATCGGGACCATCCACTTGTAGACAGGAGGCTTCATCGGAGTTTTAGGGATTGGGATTTCAATATGCAAAGAACACAATGCAACGAAAACCTCGATTTCGCAATATGCGAAATCCCGACTGAATCTGCACCGTCAGATCAACATGTGATCTAGACCATCGATCCAACTCACGACAACAGTCCACGTCAGCTAGGGACACGTGGAACAACCAGGTAATGATAGGTGGCAGGCAGATTCAACACTTAAGGCACATGTAAGTCACGAATCAAAGTGACACGTGGCAGTAGTTAACACGTGTCAAACCACGTGTGACGTCAGCAGAGGCATCGACAATCGCGACTTTGAAATACCAAAATCACTTGACATCAAGAACCCCGAAATCGCAATATGTGATTTCGCGATTTAATCGCAGCCGTAAATTTAGAAGTGATCTGGACCGTTGATTATCTGCATGGAGTATCGCGGATCGGGACTTTGGAATGACAAAGTCACTTGACATCAGAAACCCCGATTTCGTGATATGAGATATCGCGACTCAATCATAGCCGTTGAGCCAAGGTCATACCTGGACCGTTGATCATAGCCTGTGTCAGAGTTTCGYGAATCGCGATTTGGAAGTGACAAGAACCTTGAACATTAGAAATGTCGAAACGTCGATGGAGTGACAAGACCAAGGTCACACAGAGACAGGTCATATGGACCATGTTCTAGCCAGGAGGGCTAGCGCATTTTTTCGAGAGGTATGGTTGCAGTCACGGGTAACGGTCACATGGACCAGGGATCAGCCAGGAGGGCTGAAGCACATCGCGAATCGGGAAATCGCGACTCCCGTGGACATAAACATTTTGACATCGCAAATGCCGAAATCGCGATGAGTGAAATCCCGATTTGATCTGAACCGTTGGATCAAGTATTGATCGGAGGGTTGCTGTTCTTCCCCACACATTAACGCTTCTGTTATGAATCCGTTAAGAGAAATGGACTGATAATGAAAAATCAGTTAGCGTTTCAGTTGCTAAGACAGGTGTTCTTGTTTCGGCTGAAAAAAAGGCGAAGTGGAACCATTGGTGAGGGGTGTGTAAAAGAAAATGAGACAGACTGTGCATGACTGGCTATTCTAGAACAAAAATATAGTAATTGAAAGAGAAAGGATGATTTCGACTGTTAGAGAGAAGACGAAGAGTCTCAACTGCCAGAGAGGCTGAGGAATCTCAGCATAACACCTAGTGATGTTGAACGCGTGGAAAAACAGCCAGAGAAGCTGAAGAGTTATCATGAGTATCAGAAAGAGCACTCGAGAGGTGGAGGAAATGGGCACGGTGTGAGCATACAGAGGACATGCACACATTGCATGTAAAAGGTGCACAGAAACTATAAGTACATCGTGTAGAGAAGAGATGAGGTTGTTGTTGCCATTTTTGTTGGAGTTGTTGTGGTCGCTGTGTAGAAAGATTGAAGTGTGAGCAAAGAGGCAGAGCACAGGAGTAGAAATACACAACAGAGGAAGATTGCATGAAAGGGACATGGTGAAGAGAGTATAAATGGAGAAGAACAGAAAGTGCAAGGTGGGTGCAGAAGACACTGATGCAGACAGGGTAGAGTAGTGCAACAGAACAACGACAAGACTGGTAAGCCATTGAATAACTGTATTGCACTGTAATGAGTTTAAGTTTCGAAGATTAATATTTGAGGGTGGTTGGGAGGTGCTCAGGAGGACTGTTGTCCTCAGAGGTTCAAGTGGGTTCTTGAACATAGGGAGTTTTAGCTTCCATCTGGTTGCAGCCAGAGAAAACAGGGTGGCAGGGTGGTGCAAGGGAGAACTCTTGTTCTCTGTTATACAGGTTGGTGCCTGTATGATTGGAAGTTGGTGCTTCCATCCAGTTGGTGTTTTAAACTCATAGGGAGTTGGTGCCTCCTTCTAGTTGGTGCTAGAGAAACCAGGGAGTTGGTGCTTCCTTCTAGTGGGTGCTAGAGAAAACAGAGAGTTGGTGCTCTCAGCAAGTTGTAGCTTGCAAAATAGAGGTTGCAGCCTCATTATGAGTTGGTGCTCATATGTATGATAATGTAAAGAATGTAACTTTGACTTATCATATAAAGAAAAAGAGGTTTTTACCCTGTATGGGTTTCCTCAGGAAATATCTGTCTCTGTGTTTCTCATATGTGTGACTGATGCTGAATTTGCCATTGTTTATTTCCCTGCATTATTTTGATTATCATGTAGTGTCTCAGCAAAGAGTTTAGAAGAAGCATAATTGTTTAAGAACGGTAACAACTGATTCACCCCCCCTCTCAGTTGTCCAACAGGAAGTTGGTGCTTCCAATGAATGTAATTCTTCAAGACATATAAGAAAAAGCATTGCGTGCTTTTCTCCCGATTTGGGTTTCCACGTAAAACACTGGTGTATTGTGCATGTGTGTGATTGTTTATTTATTACTGCTCATTATTGGATAATAATTCTACATTGATATAACATTTGAAGAAAAAGGATTATAATTACATTATTACTGATTCACCCCCCCTCTCAGTAATCCAACAACCCAAACGGGGCCCACATGACTTTTGGTGCTTCATCTCCTAGGGTTAGGTTTTTGGATGTCTAGGGTTTTTTACATTCCTGTTTATTGTAAAAGGCCTTAAGAGACTCATTGTAACCATATTCTTGTGAATGAGTGCAGCAGTCACATCTCTTCTCAGAGATAAACTGCCACCATTCCAGCAAGCTTGTTTTTCGCTACATTTTACAGTTTCAACTTATTCCTTATTGAATAGAAAACCAGTTTTACTGTATCTCTGTTATTTTTTATTAAGAATCTTTTAATAATCTTTATTCATTTCGTTCTACTCATAAAATTCAGATCAGAGATAGAGACATTGGACTTGGCGTTGCCCAAGATCTCAACAAAGGCGTTGTACAAACTAAAGATTAGTGTCACGCACGAAATTTAGTTCAAGGAAAGGTCTGATGTGATGAACTTACAGATAGCTTAGGAAGAGAACATCACAATCAAGGAAGAAATCAACCAAGAAAGGAATGAAAATAATATAGAACAACAAAAGGTAGAAAAGATGGAGAAACAGATAAGCACAATAGTCTAAACCATCCCAGACAATGTAGAGTCAGAAAAAGTATCTTCTAAGAGGAATATGAGGAAGATAGCGCAGGCCTTAGAGCACTACAAGAGATAGACAAAGGAGTTGGAGGAGCACGCAATACCCACTACTCCTCCAGAATTCAGAGCGCGGTGAGAGCAAGATGCAATAGCATATGCAGATAACATAATGCAGGAAATACAACAAATAATAGAGTTATCGGAAAAGAGCGCTCAGTTGTGGACACAAATTTTAGAATATGGGAGCTTGCAAGAGCTGCAAGGAAGGGAAGATAGAGTACATGCAACAATGGAATATTTAAAACAGTGGCAAAAGACGATGCCATTTCCCGAGAAAATCAATACTACGGCAGAGATGAAGATCCTACAGGAAGAGGAGAAAGCAGTGCAGGCACAGAAAATTGTAAGACAAACTCAATTGGAGCCTCTAGAGGAAAAGGTGGAACAATTGGTAGTGGAGATCGACACAATGAAACTTCACATAGAAAAGAAAGGCTTTGAGGGAGGATAAATATTGATACCTCCAGTCACCGTGCAAATGGTAGAAGCCATGGTAGAGAAGAGAAACCAAGCTCAGTGCCAATGCCAGCAGATAGCACAAATGTATGAAGCACTGGCACAGGCAGTGAAAGATGTAGGAATTAGTGAGTGACTCGGGATGAGTCACGATGTTATTATTGGAGGTCTATTGGCATAGGACAATTTTGGGAAAGAATCATGGAAGCACCGGAAAATAGGGAGCGCGTCGGAAAGTGAGGAGTGCACCAGAATTGGAAGAAAAGCAACATCGGAAACATAGTAAAACGCGCACTGAGAAAAGTAGTTACAAAGTGTACAAATTGTTGCAGATAAGTTGGAATGTGGAAAAGCACTGACTTGGAGAACAGTTGGATCGTGGACCAGCTGAGATGAAGTCAATGGGAAAGTGGACAAACCTAACCCACTTAGGGTTAGGGTTTTTGAAGGGGCTTTGTACCAATTTTTGTATAAGTAGAATGCAATAGGACTAAAAAGGTTGTTGTTGGCAGGTTAGAGAATTATCCATTTGTAGACAATTTGATAGTGGATTGGTGAGAGGTTCTCAGTTTGGTGAGGACTATTGAGACTTGAGGATATTTTTTGTAATGGAGGAAGAAATTTATAGTGCATGGCACTAGGTTTTGCATGAAGAATAATAAAGAGTTAAAGCGACAAGTCTTTGTGGATGTAGCCTAGGAGGGAGTGAACCACGATATATCTGTGTCATGTGTATGAATGTTTCAATTGTTTCCATTTATATTTGAGTTAATGAGTTTTATGACAATCATGGTAGATTAGTAAAGGAAATAATACTGCTCACTAAGGATAACTTATGAACTCTATAGAACTTCACTAGATGAGTGAATGTCATAGCTAGTATTCAAATATGAATCTTGGGTTACAGTAGATGAATATATTTCATTGAATATATGATGTTATAATGGTTAATGAATTTTTGTTGGAGTAGTTTTGTCACTGGTTAGAACTAAGATATGATTAGGACCATCTTAATAAATGAGTATTTGAGGGTTATTGAGTAAATCTAATGCCTCTGAGAGAGATACACATCCCATCCCTTGGTTGCAGAAATATAAGTCCTGCAACCACCCATTGAAGCCATCTCAGGTGAGATTGCGTAGTTCACTTTGTGTGTTGCGTTTCCTCCTAGTATCCAGAAGGGTTGATGGTTGAGGGGTTGTTGGTAATCCTATAGTTAGAACCTAGGTCAGCCCATAAGAAACCAACACTCTAGAGGAAAGCCTAACTGAATGAAATTTGGATACAAACACTAAGTATTCTGGAACATGTTTGGAAAGAATGATAAGAACCATTTTTTTCTCCTCTTTTGATTTATCAACCCCACAAGACTTGAGTTGTGAGAACAAATATTAATATTTGGTAAAGAAATCTTGGAGATTGTCGAATATTTTTGCATCCAAAGTTAGCAATTCCACCTTGAGTATATGTCCCCTCATCTTGTCCTGTTTGAAAAAAAATCCATCCATGGTGTTCCAAACTTCATTGGGTGTTTTACATGAGGATATGTGAAAGAGGAGCTCGGGAGAAATGAGACTACAAATAGTTCCAAACACTTCATCCATCTGATTCAGATACTTGTATTTTTCTATGGATGATGTGGGTTTGGTCTCTGTTTCCATGGTTAACGTGTATAATCCTCTTCTTCGAAGATGCATTATCATCTTGTCCTTCCATGCAAAGAAAATGTACAGTGTAAGAATGAATTCTTTTGGAAATTCCATTTTTCCCAATGTCTTCAATATTCAGTACCTGCAAAAAGAGTCTGGTGTGTATTTTTCCTAGAAATCTATTGGATTTGATACCATGTAAATGTGTATGAAAGAACAGATAATATCTAGCAAGGAAAAATGCATACACAATTTGTAGAGAAATGAGAAAAGACTGAAACGAGAGAGTGATAATCAAAGAATATTGCATTAACCAAATGAATGAATGACAATTTACACATAATACAATATGTATAACTCAACTAATGCACACTGGAGGAGAATCCAATGCACCATAGTGGTGTTCTATAGTGATATGGGCACACACCGGTAGTTCTGAGAGTTAACTGCCACCTAGTCTGAGTTAACTAGTCTCTCAGTCTTCAGTTAACTGAATGAAAAAAAGTTAAGTGAGGAGCAGAACGAGGAATCATTAGTAATGCGCTAGTCTAGTGATAATCCCAATGAAAATGCACATTAGTAGGTGATGATACCAATGTTGCATGGTGATGAAACCAATGTCTCATTAAAACTCCACTCAACTGATCAAACTGAACTGTGAATTGAAGAGAATATTCTCCTAGAATGTAGGAAAATAAATATTCTCACTAAACTATAGGAGACTAAATAATGACTAATAAACATAGGGAAAACCTTAGGAAAAAGAAATCCTAGGTGTGTGTGAAGTATCTCCAACATGATCAACATATTTTGCGATAAAATTTTTACGTGCCATCAAATTTGCTAATTTGCTAATGTTTTGAACAATTTGTGGATCCTTTTTATTTCTTCCTAGTATTCTTAAACATAGTTTCCTAACTACTTTTGCATAAATTGGAAAATCTGCAATAGCTTGAAATAAGTGAATTTTAACACAAACGTTCTTTGATTCTCCTAATAAATCAATTTCTAGTTAAATTATTGGTTTTTCCAATGTTAACCTCTCTGGATAGAGAGGTGATTTACATGATTGTGATGGATATATTTGTGGAGAAGAAGTTTGTATTATTGGAGTAGGACTATCATTATTCTTTGATTGATTAATAGTTTCCTCCTCATTTTCCTCTTCAATATTGATTGGAAATTTTTTATTAACTACTTCCCCTGATCGTAAATAAATATCCCATAAATCAATAGGGGTAGTCATATATGTTGGAAAAGTTTGTAACTCGGTATTGTAAGAAGGATAGTACCTTATTGTCTGGATTTGGAATGGGTCAAGTAAGTATTTGAGTTGGTATTTGATGGGGTCACTTGCTTGGTAATTTCAATTGTTGTTGTTGAGGTTGTGAAGGATATTGTTGTTTTTGGATTTGTGGAGGATATTGTTTTTGTTGGAATTGTGGGGGATATTGATATTGTTGTGAAGAATAGGGAAGATCCGACATGTTTCCATAAGTAATCCCTTGTCATCCTTGTTTCCAAGGTTGGTTTTGAACTTGTTGAGGGGAATATTGTTGAACTTATGAAGCATATTTTAGTGTAGGGTCTTGTGCCATACCTGATGGCTGATGATTCCATGGTCATTTTTGTGCCATGAAAAAATATGTTATGTTTCTTCACTATTTCTTTGATACAACACTTTGGGTTATGGTAATAAAGGACAATTGTTTGTTATATGATTTTTTGCACAAATAACACAAAATTCAATATTGTTAATATGAAAATCTCCTAATGTATATTCTTTCTACATTTGGAACAAAAATTGGCTAAATTTTCATTCTCATCATCTTGCTTCTTTTTAGTTTTTAATATATTCAATTGTGAGCTAAGAGAGCTAAGAATATCAATTCTAACATGATGTCTAATAAATTTCCAGGTTCAACCCCAATTACTCCTCCTGTTGTTGATTTATTGACTTTATAAATAACATATATGGGTCCCTTACGATGTTTAGGTTTACCTCGAGAGTAGCACTAACACATGTCACAAATTTCTTGATAAGTTACTTGAGACACATCCCCATGGCCCATGAGGTTAAGTAAATCTATGCATTTATCTCTAACTCCTTGCACAAAATTAATCTGAAGAATATTTGGATCCAATTTATTTTTCTTGGACCTTTGAAGATTATATTAAAATCTTTCAACACAATATTGTAAGATTTCCTCTTCTCTTTGTGTCATATTAAAAATCTCTTCATGTAAATCTCTATCTTTACGATACTCCTCATATTTTTTAAGAAAACATTTACGCATACCATCCCAATTTTTAATGGTATTACGCCCTAATCCCGTAAACCAACTCAAAGATGCATATTCAAGAGTAGAAAGAAACAATTTGAGCTTTTGTGCATCATCAAAATAATCATAACTATGAAAAAGTACATCAAATTCAAAAATAAATGTATTAGGAACTTCATTTACCATTACATGAAAATTTCGTAATGATGATGGTGGAATATTTTTCATTTTAATTGTCATCTCAGGATCCAAAATAGGGAACCCAAACGTTATCTCTTCTTCCACATTTGATGTTTCTTCTTCATCTGTCATGTTGTCTTCCAAACTATTTCAGATCTCGTAGATGTAATGGGGTGTTCTATTCCTTCTATTGGATTTGCTTCAACTAATAATTCAAGTTCTTCTATTTGTCCACTAATTAGTCCTTCTTGTATAGGATCAAATGGAAATAATACAACTTCCATAGTTTCACTTAATTTAGGATCTCATCACTTTGAACTTTCTTTTCCAATTTTCCTTTCACTTGAGGTCCCAATATTGTACTTGGTCATCCTCCTCTTCTGAATCTACCTACCAATGGGTTAGAAAATGAAGTGGCTCTTACTACACCATGATTTGGAGTGGATGGAATAATTCTTCCTATACCATGAAGAAATATTTCCTCTAGGATTTCTAGGTCTATTCATGCATCCTAAATTAACATGATTTAAAGTAAGTGAAACATATACTTACAACAATTTTTATTTTTTTTTGTGTAAAATTGCATCTTAATGTGTCTTACCACACACACACACACACACACACACACACACACACACACACACACATATATACCTATTCATATATGCTTTCTAAATTAACACTATAAATATCCAAATTATTTTTAGCATTTCCTTGACAATGACACCAAACATGACAATTAATTTGTATATATTACTTTTGCTACGAAGGAAATAGATGTAAACATTGTTTCATTTAATCATCAACTCAGAGTTAGTGTGTACTTGTGAAATGCTATGCACAATATATGCATATTTAGATCATTTGTAGTATCCAATAAAGTAAAGAAAGCCTATTTTATTTATAATTCAAACACTTAAACTATTCTATTCTAGTCAAGTAAAAAAAGGGTTATACTAGTTTAGAAAATAAAATAAAGATTGAATTGACCCAAAACAATAATTAGCAATTCGAGTTGTAATTAATGCATACTCAAACTTGAATCATAACCTACTAAAACTAGAAGTGTTATAGCTGCAAGTTACAATTACATCATACATGCCTAAAATCCATATTTACATTTTCTTGTAACAATATCATGTTTTGATTGGTTTGATTTATAATTCAAGAAATGAATTTTTAACTTGTAAATCTTAAAGTGAAATTGAAATCTGCACACCACAATCATTGATTGAAAATAAATTTTAAATTTTCATAACACATATTGAACAAAAATAAATCATTGAATAGAGACAAACAAATTAATGAACAAAATACAATGTACTGGAACAAAGGGGCCCTGCCTCTTCTGGAACAAGATGTTGAAAGAAACTAGAAACTTATGATATTAACTGAACACCAAAACTCATGTCAAAATATATTTTATTAAGATTTGAAAACATGTACTAGAAACAATTCACTATCCTTGCTATCATAATCATCATAACTAACTCTATACTACCTTTACATGTTGTGTTCTATTTATAAGTACAAAGTGTTTCACAAAGGAGAAAAATATCAGATCACGACATTTGAAAGTTTGTTACAATCTACAATTGAGCGTTTGCAATCTGATAGATCACATGGATTCTTGAACTTGCTAGTCCAGTGGAAATTAAGTCGTACACCTATAAAAGGAAGGTGGGACCTAATGTTGAGTCAAGCTTTAAGGAATCAAACAATTATATTATTTTGATGTTTGAATGACCAAAGGGATCCCTAATCACCAACACTAGGGTAATGAGGAGTTGGGAAGATAAGGACTTCAAGTTGATAGATATCAGTGGCTAATTGTTGGCACGTTCACCTAATCGAACTTCAAATCAATTCCATATATCAACTACAAGTTGTTAGCCTTCATAACTTCATTTTATAAAGAAATATGATAGCCTTCATAACTTCATTTCAAATCAATTCCATATATCAACTACAAGTTGTTAGCCTTCATAACTTCATTTTATAAAGAAATATGATAGCCTTCATAACTTCATTTTATAAAGAAATATGATAAGACATGGCCTTTTGAATTACGAAAATTGGGAGATGAGAAACAAAGACTTTGAATTAAACAAACAACCTTGCAACCTCTAATATCTATTGACGTCAATGTTGATATGTATACATTGAAAATTTTGTGAATATCCATGATACCACCATAATTTAATATTTTATTAGGCATTATCAATGAATCAAACAATATATGATAAAATCTTGATATCATTTCAAAAATAATAAAGTAAAATTGATATCAACTTATATATTTTTAACTTATATATTTTTAATTGATAATTAAAAAATAATAAAATAAAAAGCATTTATGGAACTTTATCCAAAAAATAATAGATTATAATAATTAAGATATTAATTTCTTCATAACCATGATATAGATCACCTTAACGAAGAACATTTAAACATAAAATATAATTAAAAATCTAGCTAAGGTTACTCATATAAATGACATTAACATTTAGTTAAGGTTAATAAGCATAAAAAGTAATGTCTCGAGTAATTTTATTATTTAGTAAAAGTATCTCGCTATAGACTTCTAACTATTAAAAAACATTAAATTATATTTTTAATTTTGCCATCGGTCTAAAATTCACCAAAGGCTCATTTTTTTTTTTGTTTTTGATTCTGAAATTTTAATATGAGGTACTCTTGCATGTACTTTGATACTTATGCAAATTTCACTGTATTCAAATCAACAGAAAATAAGTTATAGTAGAAATACCAAGCTGACTTGTTTGAAACATATTTTCAGGATTATTCGCGAACCCTAACTTCCACAGAGTATATCTCTGAAAATATTGCGAATAAATGGATGAAGTTTTAACCATAGATACTATGATCTATGTTTTCCATCTCCTCAAAATTTCATGGTCCGAAACATCACAGAATAGAAGTTATAGAAAATATGGCAGACCCTCCTAAATTTTGTCCTATTTTAGAGAGCTCACGTGTACGGCATGCTCCACATGGAATATTTTCTGTATGGATATGAAAATGGTAGAAAACATACTAGAGACTGTAATATAACCAATACATTTGGTCGTACTAAATTTGGATCTGGTATGAATAAGTTATGATGTTTTTACTTGAAACACCTGTTTTAGACTAGTTTCAGGACTAGCGACAAACCCTATTTTCCACGAAGTGTAAATCCAAAAATAAATTGACCCACAAGCTGAAATTTTTATCACAGTTACTTGGATATATTTTCTCAACAACCTCCATATTTATCTATCTGATTCATTCTAGAAAAAAAGTTATTGCGAAAATGGTGAGATGACCTATAAATAACATACCTTAGAAAGCATCATCAAAATACCTTATCCTCCCTTGAATTTCAACCTTCCTTACTTCACCTTCCCTTTGAAATGCTCGTTAGATATCCTTTGGTTACCTCAGTAACTTGTAGATATTCAATATGCTCAATGCATACTAATGGGAGACCCTTGCTCTCTTATTTATACTCTCCAAGTAGCTTCCTCTAGAAGTATCCACTTAACCACTCTGTCCACTTAACCACTTTGTCCACTTAGCCACATTTCCACTTAACCCACTTTGTCCACTTAGCCACTTTGTCCACTTAACCACTTTTTCCACTTAGTTAGTTTGTCCACTTAACCCACTTTATCCAGTTAACCCACTTTGTCCACTTAGCCACTTTGTCCACTTAACCACCTATCCACAAATAGTAAACTCTTCAATTCTAGTTGCAACTAATTTATTTTTAATTGTTTTATTGTTGCAATCACTTAACCCATGACTGACCACTTTGACTGGTCAACTTATTCTAGGAGCATCTAGAATAATTTGACTTCTTTGACCTTCTAGAGGCTTCTATATAACTCATGAGGATTCTCCAACTTCACATGGTCATAACTCTCTAACCGTGAGGAGTTATGTGATGTTCCACATATCACCAGAAATGACATGGCATATACTATCCATATGAAATAGTTTCTCCTACAAATTCACTGATATTCATTACATTATTCCTTAATCAAAATTGGGTTCCCTAACCACACTGCTGGGATACCTCACCATTTGGACTTCACAAAGCATCTTCCCATGAGGGATTTCACCATAAGGGGACCACTTTGAGAACTTTATCCAAGAGAATCTTCCCATGAGGGATTTCACCATAAGGGAACCACTATGGAGTTTATCCATTTGGTTATTCCTATCAACCATGACAAGACAATAATGACCAACCTTTACATCATCCCGTCTATACATCAATCCATGAAAATACATCACTATGACACCACTTGACATCTTTGAAATCAATTACATCTATGACAACATAGGCCATCAATCAATACATCAATGATACTATGACAAGACATCAACTCTTTGACATCAATCATTTGACATCAATGACAATATAATGCAACACTTCAATGTCTATCAATAATAGCAGGAACATATTCATAAAGTGGCCACTTTGGAAGCACCTCTCCTTTCCAGGTACAAGTTGATTCTTAAATTCTGGTATTTGAAGATCAGATAGATGCAGATGCCCTAAAAAAATGGTTAAATCTGCTAGAAGGTTATTTCTTTGTTCATAATTTTTTCGACAAGGAAAATATCACATTCGCACTCCTTAAGGCTCTCCCCCATATAAAACATTGGTGGGAAACTTACTGGGATTAAAGTTCCACAGAGGAGTCTGGAATATATGGGGCCGAGCCCATTTGAGATTTTTGTGTGGATGTGGTCAAGGAACAATATTACCATGTTGGTAACTATTATGACCAATACATGAGTAGGATCACATTATGGCAAGAGAGGGGCCAAACATTATCGGAGTTCACAAATAATTTACATACCTTGCACACTAAATTGGGTATCAAAGACTCCAAGTGGCATTTGGTTCTGAAATACCGCAGGTCTCTACATAGGTACATACCCAAAATTCTCCCACTTGTTTTTTTTCTTTGCATACAAGCGGTTATGGGATTACATAGTCAACAATCTAAGACATAAAATGCCCATATATCCTCTACACCAAGAGAACTTGTCAATGCTCACAAAATTTTTTCATGAATCTGAAACATTCTACAATGTGTCCACCTTCATCAAAAACACTTTCTAGTCTTCAACCATGTCTCTCACAAAGTGATACTGAACATCAATGTGCTTTGTCATTGAAAGATAATTTGGGTTCTTTTCCAAGAATATTGCACTCTAACTGTCACAATCTATCCTTATATCTTGTTGTATCAACCTAATACTTGAACATAATCTTTGTAATAATATTGTTTCCTTTCTTGCATGAGTGTCTTCCATGTATTCATATTTTGTATTTGAGAGTCCCACTATAACTTGTCTTTTTCTCATCCAACTAATTCCTCCTGCACAAACTATCTAATCTCGGTCTTCCTTGGTAACACAATCCATAACTAGTAGTGCTACACAAATACCTGAAAACCCTCTTTACTATTGTCAAACGCTCCTTCCCTGGTTTTGACATATACCTACTCAAAACTCCCATTGATTCCAGAGACTTATACTGATACAAAGCCCCTAACTTATTCCATAAATACTTGGTTGTAGCTTCCCATGAAACCTTTAGTAATACTAAATCTCAAAGACACAACCAGATTTTCCTCTTTTCCTTCTGATCTAGTCTTTCCCAGTCTTCTATTGATGTTCCTTTAGGTGGAGTGCCTAGACCCACAATGATCTATTGATCTTTTTCCACCAATAGATATTCCATCTTGATCTTCCATATCTCAAAACCTTTCCCATTAAATTTCACGATCTTTATTTTTGAACTGCTCGCCATTTCTTTTCACTTGAAGAATCAATATCGTGGAGCTCCCACTGTAACAAGGTTGATCACAGACTCAAGACAAGCCATTGACCACAAAGGCATCCCCCTTAAGCCAATAATTGATTTGATACAAAATGTAGATTTTAACCTTGTAAAATGAATTGTTGCAAATTGATTCTTAATAAAATCATAAAAGATACAATGGCACACACACACACATTACACAGATATTTTACCCTAGAAACCCAAATCAGGAAAACAAACAACTTGTTTAGATCCACACCTCTAATTATTTATTCATCATCTTTCTTCATTGTTTAAAATACAATATATATAGGATCCCACGACATCCAAATCCATAATCCATTGACCTAGATTAGTCAACAACCCTAATTCCTTAACCAGAATTAGAAAACCATCGACAAAAACCATGTGCTAGAAAAATACCAAAAATGAATGCAAAAAAAATCCACCAATTATATATATATATATATATATATATATTATATATATATATATATATATATATATATATATATATATATATATATATATATATATATATATATATATATATATATATATATATATATATATATATATAATTTTTATGGAGGATCTTCCTTCAAACCCCCAATAGGAGGGACCCAAACCCCCCCACACACTCTATCTCCCATATCAGTGTACAATAAATGGGACTAATATTTCAAAGAACATAACACATACCCAACAAATCATAGCTTGATCAATTTTTGCTATTGGTTGTAGGAATTCATCATCACTTCTTTCATTATCAATCCATTTTGAAATTTATGGTTCTATTGGAAGTTTTGCTAATGGGTACAAAGTAAAATTTTTAACTAAATTTCCTTGTGAAAGTTTCATATCCCTATATCTACAACAAATGAATGCATCAACAGTAGCTAACCATGGTCTTCCTAGAATTACTAGGTAAACACCAAGATTAGAATTTGACTATAAAACCATAAAATTTGTGTGGTATTCCCATGAATCTAAGGAACACTTATATCTTCTAATACTCCTCCATTTTTAATAGTAGATCTATCTTGTAATTGTAATATTGTATGATTATGATGAAGATTAAGTAAATTCAATTTTTCCATGGTTCCTTTAGTCATTACATTAATTACAACTCCCAAGTCAATTGGAATATTTGTAAATGAGATATTGTTGATATGAATATTGACACTAGGACATCAAGGATTGTAAATGTGGATGAACATGCACATATAAGATCTAGCTAGCAAAAATACATACACAGTTTGCAGAGAAATGAGAAAAGACTGAAACAAGAGAGTGAGAATCAAATAATTTTGCATTAACCAAATGAATGAATGATAATTTACACATGAGCTACACTGTATAACTCGACTAATGTGCACTGGAGGAGAAGCCAATGCACCATAGTGGTGGTCTGGAATGATATGGACACACACTGGTAGTTACAGGAGTTAACTACCACCTAGTTTGAGTTAAATAGTCTCTTAGTCTTCAATTAAATGACTGAAATAGAGTGAAGTGAGGAGGAGATCATGGAATCATGAGTAATGTGCTAGTTTGGTGATAATCCCAAGGACAATGTGCATTAGTAGGTGATGATCCCAATGTTTCATAGTGATGAAACCAATGTGGCATTAAGACTCCACTCAACTGATCAAACTGAAGTGTGAACCAAAGCGAATATTCTCATAGAATGTAGGAAAAGGAATATTCTCCCTAAACTATAGGATACTGAATAATGACTAATAAACATAGGGAAAACCTTACAAAAAATAAATTCTAGGTGTCTGTGAAGTATCTCCAACACCCCCCCTAAACATCACTATGGTGAAAGTAAAGAGAGAAAACCTCATGGGAATCCCCCCCCCCTCAAAGTACAATGTATGTAAAAAAAGAACTGACATTTGTTAGGTAATTGTGTCCTTCACTCCAAGATGACTGCGCAGAGAATGGAACTCGTGCTAAGTGAAGGTCTTAGTGAAGATGTATGTAGTTTGTTCTATTGAATGAAAGAACTATAGCTCGATGATCCCCTCTTGTACTAAGTCCTGGATGTAGTGCATGTGGATATTCATGTGCTTCATCCACTGCCTCTAAACTAGATCTCTGCAGAACTTCAGAGTGCTCTAGTTGTCACACTAGGTGACGATCGACCGATGAAACTGAATTCCCAACTTAGTAAGAAAATGTTGTAGCCACATATCATGAATGGTTATGTTAACTACCCCTCTGTACTCTGCCTCAGCGGAATATAGAGAAATAACAAACTAATTCTTGGTCAACTAACAGATGGACCCAAAACCCAGACTAAGTGAGTAACCAGATGTGGACTTGCGATCAATGTTATTGCCAACCTAGTCAAAATCAGTGAACCCGATGAGGTCCAATGTAGATTCTTATGCATAGTGAATCCAAAAAGTGATGGTGCACTGTATGTATCGAAGGATATGCTTTGCAACCTTCCAATGTAGCTCATGCGGCTCTTGCATGAACCTGGAGACTGCTCCAACTGCATAGGAGAGGTCTGGTCTTGAGTGTGTGAGATACAACAATCTCCCCACTAGCTGTCTGTGCAGTGTGTTTTCCACAATTGGAGGGTTCCCGTAAACCTTAAGTATGACTCCTGATAGGAAGGGAGTCAGAGAATACTTGCATTCTATCATGTGAAATCTCTCGAGGAGATCTCGTGCATACTTCGCTTGAGACATTTTGATGTTTGATGCATCCTGACTGATATCGAGACCAAAGAAGAAATGTAACAGACCCATGTCCATCATCAATAAACTATGATGCAAAATCCTCTTGACTGCAACAATCGCTAAATTCGAGAAAACGGTGATCAACAAATCATCAACATGCATAACTAGGAGTAGAAGTGAATTAGCCCTCCTGAGCATGTAAACGTTTAGGTCTGAATTACAATGTACAAATTTCCATGACAGCAGGTAGGACTCCATATTGGCATACCATTCCTTTGGGGCCTACTTGAGGCCATAAAGAGACTTCTTTAGTTGACAGACCAAAGATGAATCTTACATGAAGCCTTGGGGCTACTCCATGTAGATCTCCTGAGAGTGATCTCTATGAAGAAATGAATTTTTCATGTCCATCCAATGAACTTCCCATCCCTTGGCTTCCACAATGGAAAGTGACAAATTTATGGAATCCATCTTCACTACTAGAGAAAAGATCTCGTCATAGTCAATGCCGCGCACCTGCTAAAATCCTTTGGAAACTAGTTTGGATTTGTATCTACTAACCTTTCTATTTGTTGCGCTCTTGGTCCTGTAGACCCATCTACACTTGACAAGATTCCTTCCTACAGGAAGGGGAACCAAATCCCAAGTCTGGTTCTCAAGGAGAGAGTTGTACTCATCCTACATGGCAGATTCCCAAAAATGATTTCCGGCATCCTCTCCATAGGATTGTGGATATAAAGACTGAATTAAGAAAACATGAATGGGTGGCATTGGTTTAGTGGAAGTGAGTGGAAGAGGAGGCTTCTCAAAATCATATTGTGTCCTCCTGGTATCAGTTGGATCCCCAGCAAGACCTCCTGCATCCTGAAGAGTAGTCTTGGCCCACTTGGGCCTCGACTCTGGCTCTGCATCTGCATCTGCATGCATTGACTCTGCATCTGAATTTACTACTCTATATCTGAATCCTCTAAATCATAACTCTCATCTGAATAAGAGTCGGCATGTGCATGCTCATCATCTCTGACAGGTGGAAGAACAAAAGCGTCTTCATGTGGTTGTTGAGGTACATGCGAGATACTTTCCTTGAATCAGACACAATGCTCAATGATGAGCCGGTCCATGGAGAGATCAATAAGTCTATAACCCTTCACACTGTTGGGGTATCCAATAAAAATACACTATGTATTATGTGGATCAAGTGTCGTCCTCTTCTTAGAGGTAATCCTAGCCCATGCATGAGAACCAAATATACGGAAGTGGGTCACTTCCAGTTTGAGGCCACTCCAAGCCTCTAAGGGGGTTTTATCCTTGACATATCTATGAGGAGATATGTTTTGGATGTAGGTTTCACAATTAAGTGTTACAATCCATAATCTCTATGTAAGTGACTTTTCATGCAGCGTGCATGATGCCATCTCTTTCAAGGATCTATTTTTCCACTAAACCACTATGTTTTGTTGCTGAGTATAAGGAACCATGTGCTGCAACTGAATCCTAGCCTCAAGAGAAAGATTTTGTATCTCATGGTTGACATACTCCCCCCCATTATCTGTTCCAAGGACTTTAATCTTTTTTCCTGGATGTGTCTCAACAAGGGCTTTGAAATATTTGAGGTGTTGAAAGACCTCGGATTTTTTCTTGAGAAAGAAATTCCATGTGAAGCATGAGAAATCATCAACAAAAATGAGCTCGTACCTTGTTTTACTGATTGATGGATTCGTAAAAGGTCCCATGAGGTCACTATGGATCAGATCCAAAGGAAAGGCGGCATTTTGAGTATTTCCTTTCTCGAATTTATCATGAGGGTGTTTTCCAAGAACACATCCCTCACAAATTCCTTTGGAGAAGTGGATGTCAGGTAGACCATCAACCATTCCATGCTTGCTAAGTGGTTGCATATATCTGAAATTTAAATTCCCAAACCTTTCATGCCATATCCTACTGATTTCATCATCATGGGTAAGCAGTAATGCATAATCTAGTTCAATAAATTCAAAAAATGTGTAGTGTAATATACAATATATAAATATTATATAATAATAATAATATTAAACAACAATAATAGTTAATATTTAATTAATGAAAGGGAAAGAGACATACCTTTTCACCTCGTGGCCATTCAATGCCTATATGTATATCGCCACGAGGATCATTGTAATAATCTATTATTAATTTTATCTCATTAGATACATTTGTATTCAATATATTATTTATTGTCCAGTATGGATTACAATTATTCATTCCATTTATGATGGATGTTCGTCGTAAGAACCAGATTGGTTCTTTGCATTGGTATCAGATATTTTTTGTTGATCCTAGCCATTGGCCATACAGTCTTGTATCCTCATACAAAAAAAAACATAGTTTCTCTAATTTATCCAGGTCTTTGACCACATGAGCGAATTTTTCCATTAAAAAAAAATTATCATAAAAAATTACCATTGAAGAAATAATCTTTTAGTTGCAAGAAATTAAAATTTATTACAAGATATCAAGAAGAAGAAAAAAAAAGGGAGAAGAAAAAAGAAAGAAAGAATAAAAAAACAAAATATAGTTTAAAAGAAAGATCCAAAGAAGAAGGAAGAGTAAATTTTGATTTTACTGTTGGTAGTTTACAAGCCCATGGTTTTGGTAAACCATTGGCCCATGGAAAATTAAGAAGAGACGGTATCATATCAAATATTGTGGAGTTAGAGATATCCACAAAAAGACAAGGAGGAAAGTTAAAGGATTTAAAAATAAATAAAAGATAAAAAAGTGAAAAGTGTATTGTTTTAAAAGTGGGTTCTTGAAATCCATACATTTATCATTTATTAAAAAAATAAGAAGTGAACTATGACATATACAAAGAAAACAATTTTGGCAAAATGTCCTTATTGCTCAAAAGAGGAAGAGTATGAAAGGGGCCTTATGAATGGAACTCTCCCTTGTCCATATTGTAAATTTTTTTTTACTTTAGTAGAAAATCAAGGTGACACACATTGGGAAGTGAAAATAAAAGAATTAGAGAACCAACTAATTCATTATCAACAACACACCAGAAATTTACAATTTCAAGTTGGGTTGGAGAAAATGCTAAAAACCAAAAAAGAGAGACAAAATAGACAACTTGTGTGGAAGCCGAAAGTCGAAAGTTCCATCAAAATAGTTTATGAACAAAAAGTTCCAATAAAGATCGACTTGGGGTGGATCGATTCACACTCGATGCAACAATTTTATTTGGGACTTGATAAATCCTATCATCTTGTTTCATCGAGTGTCGTAGCTACAAGCACAAAAGATCTTGAAAATACATTGCAAGCCAAAAGGAGAGCTAAAGGGAATCCTTTCAGTAATTATGCTTTGAGGACAAAGCAATTTTAAGGGGAAGGCAATGTAATATACAATATATAAATTTTATATAATAATAATAATATTAAACAACAATAATAATTAATAGTTAATTAATGAAAGGGCAAGAGACATACCTTTTCACCTCGTGACCATTCAATGCCTATATGTATATCTCCACAAGGATCATTGCAATAATCTATTATCTATTTTATCTCATTATATACATTCTTATTCAATATATTTATTGTCCAGTATGGATTACAATTATTCATTCCATTTATGATGGATGTTCGACGTAAGAAACAGATTGGTTCTTTACATGTAGAGTCTCGAATGATGATTCACCTCACTAGTAGAAACCTTGGAATTGGTTTGCATGTCATAGATATCCACAGCATCAGGTGTGAATACTACTCTCTTCCCGGTGTGGGAGTTTTTCATCTGATACATGGAGAGAAGCTTGATGGATAGTTTGTTAACGTGTAGCACATTCTCAAATATTTCATTTGTGAGTTTAATTCTCCCTTTGCCAGTGATCTTGACTGGAAAGTTGTCCCTCATCAAAATAGGAGGGCCTTCGCATGCATCCAATGAAGAGTAGACTTTTTTTATGGTTGCTATCTGGCGTGATGCTCCTAAATCTACAATCCAAGCATTGGGAGAGGATTTGATGGAAATCAAAGCATGGCTGGAATTACCTTTCTTGAGTTTTTGATCTTCCAACTTCTTATTCTTGGCACCCTCGAGGATGCAGTCTCCAAGGTTGTTTTGTTGAAGCATTTGGGCCATTTGATCTATATGTTTCTACATACATGTGTATTTTGAATGGAATCCTTTATGGAAGTAAGTGCATTTCTCCCCTTTTCTTCCCTTTCCACATTTGGATCTTGAGGAATTATTGAAGTGTTTTGAGTACCCTTCCTTATTTGGATTTGCATGTGCCTTCCTTTTGTCTTGGTTTTTAAATTTATGATTTTGGTGACTGCTACCATCTTTCACAACAAGTGCATGCACCTTTGGGCCTTTGATTTTTCACGTGTTGATGAGATTCTTCTTCTCTTGCGTCAGAGACTCAATAAAGACCTCAAGAGAGGGCATCTTCCAGGTGGATCTAGAGGAAATCCTAACTGAATGAAATGTGGATATAAACACTGAGTATTTTGGACCAATTTTGGAAAGAAAACCATTTTGTCTCCTCCTTATATTTATCACCCCCGCAAGCCTTGAGTTCTAAGAAGAAATCTTTATATTTGGTAAAGAAATCTTGGATATTGTCGAAGTTTTTTGGATCCAAAGTGAGAAATTCAACCTCGACTATATGTCCCCTCATCTCGTCCTGTTTTCCAAAAATTCCTTCCACGGTGGTCGAAACTGTTGGATTACTGAGAGGGGGGGGGGGGGGGGTGAATCAGTAATATAGAAATTTAATCCTTTTTAACCATATAATCCAAGTGTTATATCAATGTAGAATTATCATCCAATAACTGCATAGTAAATAAGCAATGAACAAATGAACAATCATACACATACATAGTACACCAGTGTTTTACGTGGAAACCCAAAGCGGGAGAAAACCACAGAATGATTTTTCTTATATGTCTTGAAGAATTACATTCATTGGAAGCACCAAGTTCCTTTTTTTTTCATATGCAACTGGAAGGAGGCTCCAACCCCCTTGTTTCTTAGGATACAACTTGAGGGAAGCTCCAACTCCCCTATTCTCTAGCTACAACCAGAAGGAGGCTACAACCCTCTATGTTCTCTAGCTACAATAGGAAGGTGGCTACAACCACCTGTCCTTTCCCCATCCAATCGCCCTAAAGTAGAAGTATAATGATGGAACCACTATCACACTATCACTATGAGATATACTAATGTAAACCTATACCAATAAACTTGAACCATGCATCAACCATGCATCAACCTGTACCTCAACCTGTAATCAACCTGTACCATAAACAAGTGCATCCAACCATGTACCAAGTATGTACCAATCATGTGTCAACTACTCATCAACTATGGCTCATCAATATGTACCAACATTATCAACTATACACCTCATGTATGTGCCAACTCATCAACTACTTGTCTCAACCATGTAGCCAACATGTACCTTAACAAAAATCCCTCATTAATTTCATCATCCATATATGATTTGTAACTATGTAATAGACCCGGTTTATATGATCATATACCTGCAAACCTTCCTTAAATTTCACAACAAGAGACTAGCATTTTCATCAAACTTTTCTTTAGTCTCACATGACTAGTTTGGGATTAGTCAACAACCCTAACTTGAAATAATCATAACTATGCACCTGTAATGAATAAATATCTGAAAATAGTACACAATGTTCTTCAGTTTGTTTTATGCAATTCCTCCAAGTGTCACTACTTGTAACCTCTCATAAAAGGAGTTATAGCAAAAATGGCATACCTTGCTGAATTCTAGTTTATTCTAGAGAGTGACCTTGTAGAGCATGCCCCGCATGGGATATTTGTTGAATGGATCTGAAAATTTTACACAGAATACTCGAGACTGTACTCTAACCAAAAAATTTGTTATACTGAAGTTGGATCTGTTATGAATAATTTATGACTTGTTTACCCGAAACACCTGTTTTAGAATAGTTTCAGGACTAGCCACAAGCCTTATTGTCCATGGAGTGTAACTCGAAAAATACAACGGCCCACAAGTTGAAATTTTTACCACTGATACTTGGATATGTTTTCTCAATGTCCTATCGATTTCATGTCCTGAGTCATTCTAGAAGAAAATGTATTGCAAAAATGGTGAGATGACCTGTAGATAACATACCTTAGAAAGCATAATCAAAAGAATTTATCCTCCCTTGAATTCCGACCTTCTTTTATTCACCTTCCCTCTAAAATTAGGCTTACATATCCTTTGGTTACCTTAGTCAGCTATATATATTCAATATGATCAAGTGTGATGTAAAATGAGAGAGCCTTGCCTTTTATTTATACTCTCCAAGTAGCTTCCTTAGAAGCATCTTCTAGGTCACTTTTCCCACTTTCCTTATTTTAGGGTTAACCCACTTCTAATTTCTCCATTAAATTTATTATTTAAATAATTTATTTTGAATTCACATTGAATTATAGTACACTCATCACTTCACTTTATTATTTACCTTCTAAAATCTCTTAAACCACTTTGACTACTTTGACCTTTTGGGGCTTCTAGATGACATATGAGGATCCTCCAACTTCGTAAGGCCATAACTCTCAAACCGTGAGGAGTTATGTGACGTTACACATACCAAAAAAATGGCATGACATGTAATATACATCTAGAATAGTCTTACCTACAAATATATGAAAACTCATACCATTATTCATCAAACAAACTTGGTTCCATTACCCAAATCTGGGTTCTCCAACTTCTCATGGAAATAACTCTCTAACCGTGAGGAGTTATGTGACGTTACACATACCACCGGAAATGAAATGACATGTACTATCCATATCTAATAGTATTACCTTAAAATATATTAAAATGCATACCATTATTCATGAAACATCCTTGGTTCCATTACCCAAACCTTTTTGCTACCAGAATTCGCTACTGGACTTTTTTCAAGGGTTGACATCAGTGACAAACAACCTTAATCAACAATATTCCCCTTTGGCATTGATGGAAACACTATGATGCAATACTGAAATCATGTCATGCAATACTAAAGTCATATCACTCATGCTGCCCCTAGAACAATGCCTTCGTCCTCTACATCTCTCTGACCATTTCTCCCCCTGGAATAATGGATTTGTCCTCTACATCTGATAAATCTCTACCCCTTTGTCACCAATGGAAAAGGTATATTTCCATCTAGGGTTGCTCCCCCTAACTGAACTGTCCTCTTTATGATGCTTCCTCATGTACATCTAAGACATATTAGATAAACATTCAAAAGCATTCATTTTGGAGTAGAAATAACTCTGAGTCTCTGGCAAATATACTCAAATGCTTCCCGTGGAAATGGTTTTGTAAATATGTCTTCCACTTGTTCTTTTGTTCCCACATACTCAACTATGATGTTTTTTTCTGCAACCTGTTCCTGTAGAAAGTGATACTTGATTGGAATGTGCTTCGTCTTGGAGTGCATCATTAGGTTCTTTGAGATACTTGTTGCCATGTTTATAGGAAGAATGTGCTTGTCATTTATGGAAAGAACAACAGCGAACCAAACCTCGAGAGCACAGAAGATGAGAAATATCAGGAGAGATAGCGGTTTCCAGAAGTGCAGACGAGGTCCAAGAGACAGACTCAGAGGAGGAGAAAAGGTCGAGACCCGTGAAGACTTAGAAAACCTTCTAATTTGGAGAGATCAGAAGCTCAGGAGAAAGAGAGAAAGTGGTCATTGGATAATTGATCCAGAGGACCAACAACCATCGGATTGAATTAATGGAAGGATAGGATAAGCGGGGAAAAATGATTGAGAAATCGATCATCCGAATTTCTGTCAGCCATCGGATCGAAATAAATGGAAGGATAGGATAAGAAAATATGGAGAGTCATTGAATTTAATCCAAGGCAAAGTTGCATCGTAGACAGATCGAGTCGTTGATCTAATATATTGATCAACGAACAACATTCGTTTTGGGGCTAAAGATGTGAGAAGGTTACGCTTCGGAGAAATCACTTCGAGAGTTTCAGCTTGATATTTGAAATCCTCGAAGCCTGGAAAGCCAGAGAGCTGGAGAGCCATAGTAAATTTCAACCATCAGATCCAGAGGGATACCTGGCAATGGATCGTGAGCTCCGGAGAAATCACTTCGAGAATTTTAAGTTTGAGATTTGAAATCCCTAAATCCTGGAGAGCCGAAGAGCCAGAGTAACTTTCAACCGTTATATTCAGAGGGATACGTGGCAATGGATCGTGAGCTCTGGAGAAATCACTTCGAGAATTTTAAGTTTGAGATTTGAAATTCCCGAAGCCCGGAGAGTCGAAGTAAATCTCGATCATCCAATAATATGAAATAGATCTCAGTTGTCAAATTATCCAGAGTAAAACTCAAGCGTCGGATCATCCAAAGTGGATCTGGGCCATCTAATCCAGAAGAGACGTGGCTTAAATCTGTGGACTCCAGGTAAAGACCTGAAGTAAGCCTCAACCGTCTGATTCAAGGACATGTGGCAAACCTCGTCAGTAAAGACATGCGGAAAACCATGTCAAAAAGGACATGTGGTAGACCACGTCAGCAAGGACATGTGGTAGACCACATCAGCGAGTGACACGTGGCAACCACTTGGCCCGTTCCAGGTCAACAGGTGACGTGTGTAATGTTACGTCACTCCGGAAGATTAACGTACGGAAGGAATGAGAGTTTGAGAATTGAAAGTCCTGAAGGCCGAACTCGCGGAGGAGATCCTAATCGTAGATTTAGGGAGACAGGTGTCAATATATCTTCCACTCTGAAAGGTTGGTGTATGGAGAATAACAAGGTTTGATATTTGAAACTCCCGAATCCCGGATCATGAAGTAAATCACAGTTGTTGATTTAGGGAGGTTAGATCTAATCCGCAGAAATTGAAAGGACAGATATGAACCGTCAGATTTAGGAGTGTTATCAATATCGTGAGATCGACGGTCTTGTTGCATTGTAGGGATTGAAGGTGTGCAGACTTTAAAATTTTGAAGGCGGGCCGCAATCGAAACCACGGTTTTGGATAAGGGACATGTGTAGTTTTGTAGTGAATTGCGGGGCAAAAAGCGGGTTTCCCTCAAACCACCTTTAGTCGCTCCCACAATCACATGGTCACATGAGATCATCACCCAAGTTCATATCAAAATAAGGAGCTAGCACTCGCTAGACTGAGATCGCAAAGAGCTCGGAATTTAGGCATGTGGTCATAGCCATGGTCACATCAACGAAGGATGAGGGAGGAGATAGCACATCGCTAGGATCAACTTTGGATTTCGCGATTTGGGAGAATCAAGATGTCTCATACCAAGATTCATGAAGTCATGATTCACGAAGTGCCTATTGGTTAGGCATATGGTCACCGCCAATGGTCATGTGAAGGAAGGGGCTTAGAAGCCAAAGAAGTCAAAATTTACTGGTTGTAACTGAAAAAGAAGACAAAGAGTTGCGACTGCTAGAGAAGCCTAGGAATCTTTGGATAACTGTCACTGATGATGAACAGGTCTTGAATAACCTCCAGGGAAGACAAAGCGTTTGAATTATGATTAGGCAAAGGACTTGAAGTGAGAAAGACATGCAGAACAGATAACAGAGTGTGCTTATTTGATGGTGATGCATGTGGGTAGGAGGAGACACAGTGTCGTACCTGAAGTGGATATCAGTGGTGCAGTGAAGAGCCTACAGATGCAATAAAAAACATAAAAGGTAGAAGAGAATTTGAACATCATGGTGTTGCGCACAGAAAGAAAAAGAGAAGAGCATAGAAGAAGAACGATGCAGAAGCAGAGCATAGCATAGAACCAGAACGGTGCAAAAGTGGAATAGAGCATAGAAGTTGAAGAAGGCATAGGAGAAATGGAGTTGTAACAGACCATATCAGAGACAGAGTAAGTAAGTAAAGTTTTATAAGATTCAATCAAGGTGGTATGGTGGTGCTAGGGATGATTGCAGTCCTCTAAATTCTAGTCGGTTCTAGAAAATATTTTAGGAGTTGGTGATTCCATCTAGTGGGTGCTAGAGAAACCTGCGAGTTGGTGCTTCCATCTAGTTGGTTCTAGAGAAATCTAAGAGTTGGTGCTCTCTATAATTTTTAGCTTGCTATCAGAGGTTGTAGCCTCATATTTGAGTCGGAGCTCAAAGACTGTGATGTACATGAAAGCTGGAGCTTGATTGACATCCTAAGAAGAAGAGGTTTTCACCCTTTATGGGTTTCCTCGGGAAAATCAGTGTCTCTGTGTATTCTATGTGATTGATCATTGTATATCTATGCATGGTAAGTTATCAACAACACATTAAATAATAATCTAGAAATAATCAAAAAATAATAGGAAAATTTTCAAGATTATATACATAACTAATTCAACCCCCCCCCCCCTCTTAGTTATATTTCCAACAATTGGTATCAGAGTCGGTGCCTTTAATAAAAGGTAGATCCTTAAGCTTGAACATGACTAGTCATTATGGAAGTTCAATTAATAGAACCCCTATGTTTGATGGAACAAACTTTGCCTTTTGGAAAATAAGGATGAGAACACATTTAATGTCTTTGGGCGCTGATGTTTGGGATGTCATTGAAACGGGATATGTGAAGCCTGTAGTCTTGGACTCAAAAGATGACAAGTTGTATTTTAGCTTTAATGAAAAAGAAATGAATGCCATCCTCAATGGACTTGTTGAAGCCAAGTTTGTCAATGTCATGCACTGTGATTCAACAAAAGTTATGTGGGACAAGCTGATAAGTAGTTATGAAGGTAATGAAAAGGTGAAAGACAGAAAACACCAGACTCACAAACTGAAATTTGAGCAGTTAAATATGGATGAAGACGAAACTATCAGTAAGTACTTATTACATATAGAATAACTTGTCAACACTATGAAAGGCCTAGGTGAAACGATATTTGAATCTTTTCTAGTCCATAAAATATTAAGATCTCTTCCTGATAGATTTAACTCAAAGGTCTCTGCTATAGAGGAAATAGATGACCTCAAAACGTTGACACTAGATCAAATTCTTGGAACCCTAACTGCTTATGAAATGAGAATCACCAAAGGTAAATCCACTACAAGAAAGGCATATTTTAAAGTAGAGAAAAACATAGACTCCAATATAGATGAGATCGAAGCAAATTTTGTGAGAAGACTGAAGAAAGGATCGGGAAAATACAAAGATAAATTTCCCTTCAAATGTTTCAAATGTGATAATATGGGTCATTTGTCATCTAAGTGTCCTCACAAAAGAAAGGATCAGACATATGAAGATGAAGAGAATCACAAACACAAGAAGGTCTATAAAGAGAATAATTTTAAGAAGAAAAGCCTTTGTGTAAACAATGATGATGATCCCTCAGATGATGAAAGCAGTGACTCTTCTATTGAAGATAAAATAAATGATATCATGCTAATAGATTTAGAATATCTAAACAGTGAAGATACAGAAAGTGAGTTCACTGATTTTGAATCAGTAGTATATATTGAAGGATAACTTGTCAGTGCCATGGAAGAGATTGATAGACTCAGAGAAAAGAAAATAAAAGAAAAACAGTTATTGCTCAKGTATGAGAAAACATGCAAGGAACCATCTGAATAAATTGATATATTGAATCTTAAGTTAGAATAAGCTAAGAATATTGAAGACATCCTCAAACAACAATTGAAGGAATCCGAAACAAAAGGTGAAAAATTGGAAGTTGAAGTAGTGACTATCAGAAATCATCTAGAGAAATTTAAGGCTTTATATCATCAGAATCTGACAACTATTAAAGCCTCAGGAGGATTAGCCTCCATTCTGAATCAACAAAGGAATTCAAAGTTGAAAACTGGTTTGGGTTATGAAGAGGGATCAAGTAGTGGTCAACCAAGCAACAAATAATCCATCAAGTTTGTCAAATCTACAACTATTGACAATAACAAACCTGCAGAAACAAAGGAAGAGAATCAACCGCCAAGGAGGAGTGAAGGAAAAGCTACCAAAACTAAATCCATAGAACAAAGAAATAATACACCCGCTGCTCAAGGAAATCATCAGCATGGAAGAAATCGACCTGCTCAAGGAAGACAACCATTTTCCAGGTATAAATATTTTTTCTATGGATATTGTTTTTATTGTTCTAACTTTGTCCACAAAGCTGTAAATTGTTATTTAAGATTTAGAAATGAGCAATCAAGACAGCCAAGGAATAAATACATGCCACAACAAATAATGAGACAACCAAGTAACAAACAACCACAGAATGCAAATCATGTGATGGCTGGGAAAAAGACACAAATTAAGCATAACAATCATTATGATCCTTTATTCAATGAACCAAAATGTTACATCTACCATAATTATGGACATAAAGTTGCAAACTGTCGCTTAAAGAACTATAATCCAAATTCAAATCACAGAGATGAAAACGTCAAGGTTTGGAAGAAGAATGAAGATAACAAGTGTGGATTAGTTTTGTCAACTTAAAGACAAAAATACCCCTGGTATATTGACAGTGGATACTCCAGTCATATGACAAGTGACAAAAGTAATTTCCTATCACTCAAAGAAAATAAATCAGGGAGTGTGACCTTTGGAAATGATGCTCCAGGAAAGATCAGAGGTAAAGGTCTAGTAATCTTAAGTAATGGAAGAAGCAAAGCTCAAGATGTACTATTTGTTGATGGTTTAAAGCATAATATTCTTAGTGTCAGTCATATATGTGAAGTCACTTTCACTTCCAAGAATTGTAAAATAAAGACATTAAACACATGAGAGCTGATTGCAAAAGGGGTTAGAACCGAAAACAATGTATATGTTCTGAAGGAAGATAAGGAGAAATGTCGTTTAAGAAAATTTGACGAAAGTTGGTTATGGCACAGAAGGCTTGGAAACCTAAATTTTGATCATATTGTTAAACTGAATAATGAAGGTGCTATGAAAGACCTTCCAAGGATATCTAAGCCTAATAACTATGTATGTGAATCTTGTCAAATGGGGAAGCTAACTCATGCTCAATTCAAATCAAAGATTTTCACATCTTCAAAGAAACCACTTCAACTTGTTCATATGGATCTATGTGGACCATCGTGAAAGGAAGGTACTGGAGGAGAACGTTAATTTATGCTAGTCATTGATGACTTCTCCAGACTTATGTGGGTTGCCTTTCTGAGAGAAAAATCTGATGTGTTTGATAAGTTCAAAAAGTTTAAGGTGTTAGATGAGAATCAAACAGAAAGGAAGTTAAAGGAAATTCGCTCAGACAGGGGAGGAGAATTTATGTCAAGAGATTTCAAATAATTCTGTGAGAGACATGGAATTAAAAGAGAATATACTATTCCAGGTACTCCTCAACAAAATGGAGTTGTAGAATGCCAAAATAGATGAGTTCAACATATGGCAAGGGCTATGATGATTGAAAGGGACATTTCACAAACCTTTTGTGTGGAAGTTGTTCACACGGCTGTTCATATTCTAAACAAAGCGCATCTAAGGACGAACAGTGATAAAAATCCATATGAGTTTGTTGGCAGCCAATTCACTTTTTTCTATTATCCTATAAGTTGCCTACACCAATGTTTTGCAAACATAAATTTTTCGTCGCATTTTTCAAATAGACGACACTTTCATCTCTTGCGACATTTACACATTTGTCTTCGTTAAGTTTTCACGACTGTAAGCGTGAAAACTTCTCCTTTCGAAGTTGTTTTTCGATCATTATATAAACTGTGGGTATTTCTTTTGTCATTATGCGCTTACCTTTTATTGATCATTACACGATTGGCAATATCCTTTGATCGGTTCTCATATTTCGATTGATTATATAACTTGTTTCTGTTGAGTTTGTAAGACATTGAGAAATTGGATTTGCATTTTATGACTTGCCTAATCATTGATTCTATGAAATGCATAGGGGTTTTGATTAAGTTTTATATATGTATGATATAATCCTTATGTTCATCTTTTCAAAAAAATTGGCTAGTCGACTATATGTAATATCGTTTTGGCACTTTGATTAAACTTTTGATTGATACATTGGTGCATATATGATTTTTGGTATTGACCTATACGTCGAATGTTTTGAACACTATAGCATAGTGCTGGCGCGTATTGGTATACACATTGGATTTGATTAGTTGTACACATGACCTATTGGATGATCCACTCTTATGAATTGAACAGCTATATCAGCGGTTGTACTTTGACCATAATTGTTTTGCATGGCGGTGAATAACTCCACCACCTTCACATGCTTGCATCAATGCTTACCCCTTTTGGCTTGATTCATTGTTGTTGGTTCGGATAGCTCTGTTACTGTGTGTTCGAACCCTTCCCTTACCATGCATTCAACTCCATGGCACCAGTCATGCGAGTTGAACCCAATGGCAAATAGGCCCTGTTGATGTTTGACAATGCCCGCCAAGATTTGGCAGACAGTGGATGGCTTACCTTCGTGGAACGTTTTGAGGGTTTTAACCTTTGCGTAGCTCAACAGTTTACCATGACCTTCGATGGCTGTCGAGCTAAAGTAGGCGACATACAATTGGAAATTGATGAGAAATTTATCATTCTTACTACGGGTTTTCCTGCCACTGGACAACGATGGTTCAAGAATTGCAAGGTCGACGAGGTCCCATGGACACTGTTTTTCCTCTCGCGCAAGGTTACCTTGTGTGACAGAGGTATGTCTATCTCTGTGCTTCAACTGCGATGGCACGATTTATTGATGATAATCAAATATTTTGTGACCTGTGAAGGTCGATACGGACTTATATTCCTCCACCACCTGCGTTTGCTTATGGTTTTTATGGGATATCAGCTCAATATGCCCTATTATTTGCATCGTACCCTGTTTAAAATGTCGAAGAAGTTCAAAATTCACCAGGCCAATAGTAGCTTGTTTCATTACGGGCTTGTTAAGCTTATCGTTGTCTGTCATTTGAGTTTACATGGGTATAGTTGGAGCAACTTCGTTGCTCGGAATGGTTTCGAGGATCTGAACCCTACACAGGTTGACAAACCTGTGGTGAGTGAGGTCAAGGTTGTACCCCCAGTGCCCTACCATATCCTTCTGCCTAAACCCTTGGCCGACCCTCCTATTGATTTACCCCACACTGTGACTAAGAGTGTTGAGACTGTTAAACCTATGAGAAAAAAGCCCAAGGAAAACCTCATTGCAAACGTCGAGGGGAAAAAGAATGCACGTTTGATTTCATGAATGGCAAGGAACAAGCCAAAATCCCCTGTCGAGCCAAACCCTATCGTGTTGAGTGAGGACTCTGATTCGGAAGTGGAGCGTTTCTTGGCTAGAAAATACCCCTATTCGCAAGGTTTGTGTGCCGAACCCTCATATGATTTTGTGTCAAACCTACCACCCTACCTAAAGGACAACCCTAACTACCCATACATTAAGTTGTCTTGTGAAACCCTCGGTCATTTTCCCAAACCCTCACCTGTTCTGCCTAAACCTACACAGTCACCTTGTGACCACTGTAATTCATGTTTAGAGAGATATTATAATGATGTTCCTATGCTCCAGTCAAGGATTCAATCTTTGGAAGACCATATTACAGTCCTAACCAGTCAAAAGGCCAAGCTCCAAGCAGTGGATAAAAAGAAAAACACAACCGGCTCCATCCTGTTTAAAAATGTGGAATCAGCCACGGCTATTGTAAATTCCAAGTTGGCATAATTGAGCAGCCTCGTTGCTACACAGGTATGTTTTGATATCATTTGTTTTGTAAATAATCTAGGTTTATATAATGATTTGAATTCAGTTTTTAAATGGTTATGTCTTGAATCACTCTGTTATAATCATGTGCATTCTATATATGGCTTTGCTTTGAATAAAAACAAATTTCGAGTCACAGTTTAGTCTCTCTTAGATTTTCATCGATTTGATTGATCTTAGTGTGGATTTGATTTGTTTGATTGAGTTAAAAGGGATGCTTCGTTGTCAATCGAATTTGTTTGTATCTATTCTAGACAAGAAATGTTTCTCATGCTCAATTTAGAAAACGATCACATTTCGATTTGATTTCGTTATAATTCATACGCTATGATTGGCAACGATTTTAATGAGGTTAATTGTTATGGTTTGTTGTGCCATATGAACTTCAAAGAACAGGAATACAACTTGGATCGTTTCCAATGTGACTCTGTTCTTCGAAAACATTCCTTTTTATTTTAAGCCTGTACGAACACGCCCAAATCATGAAATGGATTTGATGCTTAACGATTATGCTGAACCCCAGCCGGTTAATTTTCATTGATAGAAGAACTGTTAGCTTGACCATGTTACGAGTTGGATTCGTATCGCAATGGATGCTCTGTTTGATTTTGATTTATAGAACGAGATTGGTTACATCCGGATTCATGATTTATTTTTATGTTAAACTCAGTCATGATTTGTTTGAAATTAATGATTGTGTTCAATACCAATCAAGATTATTTGCCCGTTTTGCAATAACCAATTATCACTTATCTCGATTCTTTTGTGATTATGATCAAAGTCAAATCGATCTGGTTACGATTTTATATGAATTGATTCTCGCACCTGTTTGAATTAATCTACTTGTGGCGTGAATTGTTTGATGCCATGACAACTATAATAATTTTAAAACGATTTTGTTTCAATCTGATCGTATCTCTTGTTGTTGGAAAAACACGACGTTTGCCTACGATTTGTTTGATTTCATTACTTTCAAATTGGATATGAAACGATTTTCAAAACTGTTTGGTTTTGATTCTGTCTACCCGATTTATGACTATAATCAAAACAGAGTATTGCTATCTCTGTACTCAGTTAATGATGTGGATCCTGTTTGAGTTCATAATAGAATATCAATTTCAATTTATGATCCATTCTCGAGTAATTATTGGATGTCAGTTAAATTGAATTTCTTAAAAAGATTTGATTTAATTTCAATTCTGATTCTGTATATTATTTTAGACTAGCTACAGAATCAGATGATTCTGTAGCTAAGTCTGTAGAATTTAAATTTTATTGTTTTATTAATAAAAGATCTTTCTAATTTGTTCATTTGTGTCCTTTTCAGGTGAATTCGAATTTCGTGGGATTTGATGGATAGTTTAAAGGATATTTTGAAATATTTTAGTTTCATTTTAGTTTCCTAGTTTAGTTGATCTTGGGAATATCTTCCCAGATTATGTAAACAGTTTGATAACTTCCATAGGGAGGTTTTACCCTGTGGAAAAACTTATAAATACTCATTATTTTTTGTAATAAGATCATCCTCATTCGTGGGAGAACAAGGATATGGAATTTTAATACAGACTGAGATAGAATTTGATATTTTGCTAGAGCTTTAGCTTTTCATAATATCAATATTTTGTTTTATGTTTATGTGTATCAATTTGCATTTGGTTAATGACTACTTTAGCTATCTTAGTCTTTTGCAAATGATATAATTTAATCAATATAATCCATATCTGATTTCTTCCAATGTATAAAAAACATAGCAATTACTTGATTCAGTTTGTGAATGACAGATTTCTCTTCTTCATAAGTTGAATTATTAAGTATAAGTTTTTGCATAATAGGTTTCCCTTATTGCAGAGATTTATAAATCATATAATTGTTACGATTTTTTATGTCTTGTTTGTCCTGTAAACAAACTCAAAGAGCATTTCAGCTATCATTTACGAGAAGCTTCTGGATTACCAGTGCGAGTTTTCTTCCTCCGACCAGCTTCGAAGTCATCATACACAGGACAAATTTGGAGCGTTTCCAGGTTAGTTTGCCATTTGATTGTTTAGTATATTTATTAGTAATTGAGTTTAGAGATAAGTTAAGTTAGATTTATAGTTAGAATTAGTATATTAGATCGTTTAATTTCAGTAAGTTTTATTTCTTGTTCATAAAATTATAAAAATCAAAAAATATCTCTAGCTGTATTAGGACAGAAAGCAAATGAGTTTTCCAGGTTTTATTTAAATCTGTATTTTGTTAATATTGTACATCTTGTGAATAAGTTATATTGCAATTAGTAGTTAGATAGTTAATTAGTTAGAGTTAGTATAGTATTAGTTAGTAGTTGTATATATAGAAATAGTAGATTAGTGTATTAGTTTGTTTTATTGTTAGTTAGTTTAGTTTGTTGTATTTAGTTTTAGTTAGTTAGTTTTATTTAGTTTAGTTAGTTTTATTTAGTTAGATTAGTTAGTTTAGATTAGTTTTCTCTTTGGTTTTCTTAGGACCTTAGAACGTCTAACGGAGCCGTTAAACCCGTCAGGGTGGTTCATTCCAAACGGCTTGGGTTATTAGACAACCTCGGACCAGTTCCACTCTCTCAATTGACGGACGGTGAATTTTTCCCATCAACAAATGGTGCTAGAAGGAGGGCTTGAACTTAATTAATGGCACGAGGCGGTCGCAAGACTCCTCCCCCCCCTAATCGCTCACCTATAGTGACTAGAAGTCGTTCACACGATAATATCCCTCTTCAAACAGCAACTACTTCAACCGACAATCCACAGATCACAGTTGAGCCAGCAACCCCTAATCCTACTGGTGGTGACATCCAAGAGATTGTCCGTCAATATCTTATTAAAACACATAGTGCCTTAGCTCGTCTTAGGCAACCAAACCATCCGTGGGGTTGACCTTTGGACTTCTCTGATATCAGAGAACAATTAGGTGACACTAACCTCACTGTGAATCCTACAGATCCAAACTTAAATCCTGTTATAGGAGGATCTGGGATACCCCCTTCACCACCTCCCTCATCTCCTTCTTCTTCTGGAGGATATTCCTCTTTAGACGAAGGCAATTCACCTTCTCAGCCTTCCACACCCACTACCCCGATGGAAAATTAGAACAACCCTGCTAGACCCTGGCTTGACCAGGATGTTGTAGTTGTACCTGGAGCTCAGCACCCTTTACCTAAACACCTGGAGAAGTGGCTTCTTAAGTTTGATCCTGATTCCAAACAGATAGCTGAAGATCATTTCAAAAAATTTATGTTAGCCATTAGACTCTGCAATGTTGAACATGAAGATGTTGTCTGTAGGTTGTTCCCTTATACCTTCGAGGGTAATGCATCCACTTGGTACTTTTCCCAACAACCCCATACCATTGTGTCTTGGGAAAAGTTTGAGTCATGCTTTTTGGAAAAATTAGGAGATGGTAAACCTCTGGAAGTCTTAGTCATCGACCTTTCAAGCTTAAAAATGAACCCAAAAGAAAAAGTTAAATATTTTAATCAAAGATTCTTAACACTTAAAAATTGAATCTCTGCAGATTCTATGCCTGTCGAGAGTCTTGTAATAGTTTACTACACTAAAGATTTGCATCAAAGCATAGCTATTTGGGTTAAACGATCTAAAAATACCACGTTGTTAGAAGCCTTCGAGGAGGCTAGCCAGATAGAAAAAGACATACTTAGTCTTAAGGACTCTTCTAGCAATGAAACTGAAACTAGCTCTTCTTCCAAAAAGAAGATTGAAATCCTCCCCAGACCCACACAAAGAAAAACACAACCTGAAAACTCTGAATTGGAAAACCTAACTAAAGTTGTTCAAAAACTGTCTAATCAAGTTATAGACTTAAAAAGGTCGACAGAAGAAGCTTCCTTGAGTAAAGGACCCTACAAACCTCCTTTACGAAAGCCCCTTCCTACCAACCAACCTAATCCAACCATCGAAGGCCTTAATCTAGAAAGTTTGCAATGTGCTCTTCAAACAATTCTAGAAGCCCAAGATAACTTGATACCTCCTGAGATCCCTCAAGAGGAAGTCGAATAGGAAATAGTTCAAGAAGAAGAGTCTTCTCCAAACATCTTTGGACATTTCTCAGACAACATCTTTCAAGCTAACTTCAAGACTGTTCACCCTTATAACACTAGGACTAAGACAACAAATAAGCCTTCTATCGAGAACACTACAACTTCACCTCCAAAGCCATCTAAATCAGTAGAAACTAAACAGAGTAATGCCAGCCCTAATTTAGATAATGATGTTGTTGAAGATCTTAAAAAATTAAGGGCAAACATTTCTATTTATGAGTTGTTGAAGTTTCCATTTTTGTTACAAAAAATGTTGTAAAATATTTCAGAGAACGACAAGAATGGTAATTCTAATGGTAACAAGGTTGTGCAAAGTAAAACCCCCCAGAAGACTTCCACGAAAAACAATCATGATCCTCAAGATAAACAAAGCCTTCCTGTAGTTCTTGTAAATAATGTAAATAATGTAGATAAAGTAGCTTTAGAAATTGCGAGTAAAAAGCCACTAGCTACTACTCTTAGTACTCGCAAGAATGTACCTCCTTTTCTTTTAACTTTTGATATTTTTAACAGAAATGTGCATAATTGTATGGTGGACTCAGGGGCATCATCTAATGTGATTCCTTGGTCTATCCGCCAAAAGATTAACGCTGAAGTGGAACCATCTACTTTGAAAATAATACAACTTTATCGAACAAATGTCAATGTTATAGGTGAACTAAAGAATGTACTTATTAGATTGTCATCTAATCCCAAGGTTCATCAAGTTATTGATATAATCGTTATGGATATTCCGGAAGTGTATGGCATGTTTTTAAGCAGGCACTGGTCGGAGCAGCTACATGGTTACTTTGCAACGGACTGGTCTCACTTATGGCTTCCAGAGAACGGAAAGCCTAATAAAATCAGAGTAAACCGTGAGCGCTACCTCAAGTTCACGGTCACTGATTTGAATGATCCTAATGAACCGTACACACCTCCTACTGATTCACCTTAAGTACAAGGGATGGACACCTTCTGATGGCTAAGGTTTCACCTATCATCAATCCAGAACAACAGTCCGAGATCGTAGCATTTGTGCAGCCCGCACCTTACACACAACAATCTCATGAACCCGATACAAATCAAATTTGGTCTCTGTATTTCGATGGGTCAAAGTCCAAAGAAGGAGACAGAGCAAGCTGCGTCATTATCGATCCGGTAGGTAACAAAACATTGATAGCATGTAGGTTGGAATTTGAATGTACTAACAATACTGCAGAATATGAGGCTTTACTGCAAGGTCTCAGAAAAGCTTTGGACATGAACATTCAAAATTTAACTGTCTTTGGCGACTCCGAAATAGTGGTTAGACAGGTAAGAGATTCTATCCATTGTCTTTCTCCGCATTTCAAAAGCTACCAGTCTGAGGTATGGAATTTAATGAGTAAATTTTCTTCTTTTAATATAAATTCCATTCCTAGATTGAATAACTCTGAAGAAGATTTATTAGCTAATGTAGCTTCTAAACTTCTTTCTGCAGAAGGCTTGTCCCCAGACGCATTCTTCGTTGAGTTATTATTTCGGCCATCCATTCCTGATAATGTCACAAACTAGAGAGTATTTGACGATGATCAGCATATTATCAACTTTCTGCACATGGAAGAAACCTTCCAAGGAGCGGTGATAGACGAGCACACACACGACGACAATTTGCATGATTTCACGGTAATACCTGATCCGAAAACTCCTGAAGATCTATCGGATATGGTAAACTCGATCCCAAAATCTGTAATTAGATTAGAGAAGTTTTATGATTTTGAAGATAAATTTAAAAAGACGGTCAATTGTAAAACCAATAGTTCCTCGTTATCTTATGAAAAAGTTAATTTAGGAACTAGTGAAAATCCTCAGTGTATCAATCTAGGCTTGGGATGTTCTAGAAAAGAAAAAGTTGTTTTGATTAAATTGTTTAAAGAATTCCAGGATGTATTTGCATGGACATACGATGATCTTAAAACATTCGACCCTAATATCATACAGCATGTCATCCCGATGAAGCCCCAAACCTTACCCTTCCAACAGAAACTGAGGAAGATGCATCCTAAACTAGAACTGACCATTCAAAAAGAATTGAATAAGATCCTAAGTGATAAAATATTTTTTCTTGTTAGGCACACTCAATGGGTGTCCAACCTTGTCCCAGTTCGGAATAAAAATGGGGAAATCCGACTTTGTGTCGATTTCTGAAACCTTAATAGAGTGTCTGATAAAGACAATTATCCTGTCCCACCCATGGAACAGATCCTGCAATAGGTGTCTGGTTCTGAGAGGCTATCTTTATTGGATGGTTTCTCTAGATACAACCAAGTCCTGATGTCTCCACCAGACCAACTCAAAACTACCTTCCATACTCCGTGGGGCACTTATGCTTATCGCAAAATGCCCTTTGGATTGATTAATGTTGGTGCTACCTTTCAGAGAGAAATGGATATTGCTTTCCGAGGCTTAATCAATCAATCCATTGTAGTTTACTTAGATGATGTGACCGTTTATTCTAAAAACAAAAATGATCATCTAGCTCACTTACGAGCCGTCCTACTACGATGTCGTAAATACGGCATCTCCTTGAACCCCAAAAAGTCCATCTTTGCAGTAGAACAGGGTAAATTACTTGGATTCATTGTGTCTAGTGATGGGATGATTATTGATCCCGAGAGGACTCAAGTCATCGCTAAACTTCCCCCACCTACATCCAAAAAATCCATGTAGTCTTTCTTAGGCCAGATTAACTTCGCGAGAAGATTTGTCCCTAGCTTCTCCGAAATGGTCAGGCCTCTCCAGAACCTGATTAAGAAAGACACCCAATATCACTGGGGACCCACAGAAAATCAAGCTTTTAATGTGATAAAGAAGGCTATAATAGACGCTCCGTCTCTCATGAGCCCTAACTTCTCTCAAGATTTTACACTCTATACTTTTTCCTCTGACCGTTCTTATGTCACCGTCCTAACTCAGAAGAATTCCGACAACAACGAAGTACCCATCGCCTTTATGAGTTCCTCTTTCAAAGGTGCTGAACTTAACTACCCAGAGGTTGATCGACAAGCCTACGCTATTTTCAAAGCAATTAATCATTTCCAGTCCTATCTTTTGAAGTCAAGGATGAAAGTCATTGTCCCCTACCCTGCCGTAAGGAACTTGTTAGTGAAGAAGGAGTTAGGAGAGAAGAGAGATAACTGGGTCACCTCCTTACAAGAGTATGACTTGGAAATCACTCCAGCTCATATCGTGAGAGGCCAAGGGTTGTGTAAGTTGGTGGTTTATTCAGAAACAGGTCAGCAAGAAGATAGTGATACATCAAACCTAGGACAAAGCGATCAAAGTTTGATTTGTTGCGCACAAAATCTCGTTAGTCCCTGGTACGACGATATTAGATTCTGTCTTGAACATGGGTCATCACCTCGTCACCTTGACCCCACCAAGAGAAGAGTGTTAAGACTAAATTCCACCTCCTTTCATCTAATTAACGATATACTGTTTCGTCAAAATTTTGACGGCATACTGATGCGCTGTCTCGAGAAAGACGAAGCAGAAAAAGTCTTGCTTGAGTTGCATGCAGGAGAAGCTAGTGGTCACTTCGGTGGCGACACCACTGCTCATAAGGTTTTAAGAGCCATTTACTACTAGCCCACTCTTTTTAGGGACGCCCATGCCTTGTGTCGCAAATGCATCATCTGTCAGAAAGCATCAGGGCGGTTGCAAAAACCAGCCTTTCCCTTGCAACCCGTCTCAGTAGATTCTCCTTTCCAGCAAGGGGGCCTTGATATCATAGGTCTAATTAACCCTCCATCCTCGCAACAGAACAAGTATATTGTGACAGCCACAGATTACTTTACACGATGGTCTGAAGCTGCTGCGCTAAGAACTGTTAACACCAGTCAGGTAATTTCCTTTCTAAACTCGAATATTATCACTCGTTTCGGCATCCCTGATTGTCTAGTCATTGATAATGCTTCATACTTTTCTTCTCTTGAGATGAGCGAGTTCACTTTGGAGAAAGGAATAAAGCTGAAGTATTCTGCTAGTTACTACCCCCAGGGAAACGGCTTAGCAGAATCAACAAACAAGAACTTGATCAAAATTATCAAGAGAACCGTGGTTGAAAATCACAAGAACTGGCACAATGCACTGCTAAACGCACTGTGGGCTGATAGGGTAACACCCAAAGCTGCTATAGGTAACTCCCCCTTTTTTCTCGTTTATGGCAGAGAAGCAATTCTGCCACCTCACATTCTTCTTCCTTCGCTTTAGTTGTCGCAAAAAGTCCAAGAAGAAGATTGTCCCCCTTTAGAAAACCGAATTAACGCTTTGATGAAGTTGGAAGAAGTAAGAGCCCAAGCTAAGCGTAAGTTAGATCAACATCAACAATTGATTAAAATCTAGTTCGATTCTAATTCTTCTTCTGATAGGAATTTTGAAGTAGGCGATCTCGTCTTGAAGTGGGACAAACCACACGAAGGAAAGGGTGAACACACCAAATTTCAAAACTTATGGCTTGGACCATTTTTAATTGCTGAAAAGTTGGGTCCTAGTTCCTTTCGATTGCAGAATCTTTAAGGGCAGCTTGACACCTATCCGGTGAATGGCCAGGCCCTGAAGAGATACTTTGCTTGATAATTACCCTTGTATATTATGTAAATATTTCGTTTTTGTTTGCATTTTCGTTTGCTTTCTATTTCCATTTTGATTTGAATTTATCAGTTTGTGTTTTTGGACATACACATACCTGTACACTGATCCATTCAGAGAAAGACGATAGAAAATTTCTTCCCTGAAATAACTTCTGGAAGTTTGTACAAATATCAATGATATATTGTTGAAATTTGTGTTGGAAAATTTTGTTGTTTGAAAGAAGTTTACTGATTACAATCTCTGAGCAAAGCTCGTCATGATCATCTATTATCTTTTTACGTTGTCCCTTTTCTGTAAAGGAATGACTCAAAAGATGTCTCCCTATCATAGGAAGTTGTTTTGTAAATATAACATCTCTGAATCTAAATAAAGGACAGTGCTAAAAAATTATGATGAGGTCTAAAAAATATGTTAAAATATTAATATTTTCAGCGTCACCCCGCTCAACGATATCTATAAAAGAAAAAAAGAAAAAAATATTAATAAGAGTTGTGGGAAGTGTTTGTTAACCTGCTGGGATACTGAACAGGTCTGCTGGAAGCGGGTAAATGCAAGCATGGTGCCAAGACAACTTCGTCGGGGTACTGAACAGGCCCGCTGGCAACAAAGCAATGTTGGGTACATGAAAATCTGCAAAAAAAATATAAGAAACCTATTTAATGTCGTTTATTCTGATCCAGAACTTCTTGGCAGGATACAGATGTCAGAGTGGGTTAAATGGAAACCCTGTCGAGGCTATGCATGCCTGCTGGCAATAGTGGCCATGCCAACAGTATCGAAGATTTTATCTTTAATATCGTGAATTTTTTATCTTAAGAATGTTATTGGTTTTCATCTTTTAAAACACTGCTGAAAAGATGGTTAATGATAATGTTTATACGATTTTATGGTTGTTATTTTCGAGTTGAAATTTTCTTGGCTGTCCTAATCTGAATTTGTTACTTTTGCAGAGATAACTGCTTCTACCAATGTGTCGCCATTGTTGGCAGCCAATTCACTTTTTTCTGTTATCCTATAAGATGCCTACACCAATGTTTTGCAAACATCGATTTTTCATCGCATTTTTCAAATAGACGACACTTTCATCTCTTGCGACATTTACACATTTGTCTTCATTAAGTTTTCACGACTGTAAGCGTGAAAACTTCTCCTTTCGAAGTTGTTTTTCAATCATTATCTAAACTGTGGGTATTTCTTTTGTCATTATGCGCTTACCTTTTATTGATCATTACACGATTGGCAATATCCTTTGATCGGTTTTCATACTTCGATTGATTATATAACTTGGTTCTGTTGAGTTTGTAAGCCATTGAGTTTGTAAGACATTGAGCAATTGGATTTGCATTTTATGACTTGCCTAATCATTGATTCTATGAAATGCATAGGGGTTTTGATTAAGTTTTATATATGTATGATATAATCCTTATGTTCATATTTTCAAAAAATTTGGCTAGTCGACTATATGCAATATCGTTTTGGCACTTTGATTAAACTTTTGATTGATACATTGGCGCATATATGATTTTTGGTATTGACCTATACGTCGAATGTTTTGAACACTATGGCATAGTGCTGGCGCGTATTGGTATACACATTGGATTTGATTAGGTGTACACATGACTTATTGGATGATCCACTATTATGAATTGAACAGCTATATCGGTGGTTGTACTTTGACCATAATTGTTTTGCATGGCGGTGAATAACTCCACAACCTTCGCATGCTTGCGCTAAATCTTACCCCTTTTGGCTCGATTCATTGCTATTGGTACGGATAGCTCTGTTACTGTGTGTTCGAACCCTTCCCTTACCATGCATTCAACTCCATGGCACCAGTCATGCGAGTTGAACCCAATGGCAAACAGGCCCTGTTGATGTTTGACAATGCCCGCCAAGATTTGGCAGACAGTGGATCGCTTACCTTCATGGAACATTTTGAGGGTTTTAACCTTTGCGTAGCTCGACAGTTTGCCATGAAATTCGATGGCTATCGAGCTAAAGTAGGCAACATACAATTGGAAATTGATGAGAAATTTATCAGTCTTGCTACGGGTTTGCCTGCCACTGGACAACGATGGTTCAAGAATTGCAAGGTCGACGAGGTCCCATGGACACTGCTTTTCCTCTCGCGCAAGGTTACCTTTGGTGACAGAGGTATGTCTATCTCTGTACTTAAACTGCGATGGAACGATTTATTGATGATAATCAAACAGTTCGTGACCTGTGAAGGTCGATACGGACTTGTATTCCTCCACCACCTGCGTTTGCTTATGGTTTTTATGGGATATCAGCTCAATATGCCCTATTATTTGCATTGTATCTTGTTTAAAATATCGAAGAAGTTCAAAAGGCACCAGGCCGACAGTAGCTTGTTTCATTACGGGCTTGTTAAGCTTATCGTTGTCTGTCATTTGAGTCTACATGGGGATAGTTGGAGCAACTTCATTGCTCGGAATGGTTTCGAGGATCCAAACCCTACACAGGTTGACAAACCTGTGGTGAGTGAGGTCAAGGTTGTACCCCCAGTTCCCTACCATATCCTTCTGCCTAAACACTCGGTCGAACCTCCTATCGATTTACCCCACACTGTGACTAAGAGTGTTGAGACTATTAAACCTATGAGAAAAAATCCCAAGGAAAACCTCACTGCAAATGCCAAGGGGAAAAAGAATGCACGTTTGATTTCACGAATGGCAAGGAACAAGCCAAAATCCCCTGTCGAGCCAAACCCTATCATGTTGAGTGAGGAATCTGATTCGGAAGTGGAGCGTTTCTTGGCTAGAGAATACCCCTATTCGCAAGGTTTGTGTGCCGAACCCTCATATGATTTTGTGTCAAAACTACCCCCCTGCCTAAAGGAAGACCCTAACTACACGGGCATTAAGTTGTCTTGTGAAACCCTCGACCATTTTCCCAAACCCTCACCTATTCTACCTAAACCTACACAGTCACCTTGTGACCACTGTAATTCATGGTTAGAGTGATATTATAATGATGTTCCTATGCTCCAGTCAAGGATTCAATCTTTGGAAGACCAGATTGCAGTCCTAACCATTCAAAAGGCCAAGCTCCAAGCAGTGGATAAAAAGCAAAAGACAACCGGCTCCATCCTGTTTAAAAACGTGGAATCAGCCACGGCTGTTGTAAATTCCAAGTTCGCATGATTGAGCAGCCTCGTCGCTACACAGGTATGTTTTGATATCATTTGTTTTGTAAATAATCTAGGTTTATATAACGATTCAAATTCAGTTTTTAAATGGTTCTGTCTTGAATCACTCTGTTATAATCGTGTGCATTCTATATATGGATTTGCTTTGAATAAAAACAAATTTCGAGTCACAGTTTAGTCTCTCTTAGATTTTCATCGATTTGATTGATCTTAGTGTGGATTTGATTTGTTTGATTGAGTTAAAATGGATGCTTCGCTGTCAATCGAATTTGTTTGTATCTATTCTAGACAGGAAATGTTTCTAATACTCAATTTAGAAAACGATCACATTTCAATTCGATTTCGTTATAATTCATACGCTATGATTGGCAACGATTTTAATGAGGTTAATTGTTATGGTTTGCTGTTCCATATGACCTTCAAAGAACAGGAATACAACTCGGATCGTTTCCAATGTGACTCTGTTCTTCGGAAACATTGCTTTTTATTTTAAGCCTGTACGAACATGCCCAAATCATGAAATGGATTTGATGCTTAACGATTATGTTGAACCCCAGCCAGTTAATTCGCATTGATAGAAGAAATGTTAGCTCGACCATGTTACAAGTTGGATTTGTATCGCAATGGATGCTCTGTTTGATTTTAATTTATAGAACGAGATTGGTTACATCCGGATTCACGATTTATTTTTATGTTAAACTCAGTCATGATTTGTTTGAAATTAATGATTGCATTCAATACCAATCAATATTATTTTCCCATTTTGCAATAACCAATTATCACTTATCTCGATTCTTTTGTGATTATGATCAAAGTCAAATCGATCTGGTTATGATTTTATATGAATTGATTCTCGCACCTGTTTGAATTAATCTACTTGTGGCGTGAATCGTTTGATGCCATGACAACTATAATAATTTTAAAATGATTTTGTTTCAATCTGATCGTATCTCTTGTTGTTGGAAAAACATGACGTTTGCCTGCGATTTGTTTGATTGCATTACTTTCAAATTGGATATGAAACGATTTTCAAAACTGTTTGGTTTTGATTCTGTCTACCCGATTTATGACTATAATCAAAACAGAGTATTGCTATCTCTGTACTCGGTTAATGATGTGGATCCTGTTTGAGTTCATAATAGAATATCGATTTCAATTTATGATCCATTCTCGAGTAATTATTGGATGTCAGTTAAATTGAATTTCTTAAAAATATTTGATTTAATTTCAATTCTGATTCTGTATATTATTTTAGACTAGCTACAGAATCAGATGATTATGTAGCTAAGTCTGTAGAATTTAAATTTTAAATTTTTATTAATAAAAGATCTTTCTAATTTGTTCATTTGTGTCATTTTCATGTGAATTCGAATTTCATGGGATTTGATGGACAGTTCAAAGGATATTTTGAAATATCTTAGTTTCATTTTAGTTTCCTAGTTTAGCTGATCTTGGGAATATCTTCCCAGATTATGTAAACAGTTTGATAAATTCCACATGGAGGTTTTACCCTGTGGAAAAACTTATAAATACTCATTATTTTTTGTAATAAGATCATCCTCATTCGTGGGAGAACAAGGATATGGAATTTTAATACAGACTGAGACAAAATTTGATATTCTGCTACAGCTTTAGCTTTTCATAATATCAATATTTTATTTTATGTTTATGTGTATCAATTTTCATTTGGTTAATGACTACTTTAGCTATCTTAGTCTTTTGCAAATGATATAATTTAATCAATATAATCCATATCTGATTTCTTCCATTGTATAAAAAACATAGCAATTTCTCTTCTTCATAAGTTGAATTATTAAGTATAAGTTTTTGCATAACAGGTTTCCCTTATTGCAGAGATTTATAAATCATATAATTGTTACGATTTTTTATGTCTTGTTTTTCCTGTAAACAAACTCAAAGACCATTGCAGCTATCATTTACGAGAAGCTTTTGGATTACCCGGTGCAAGTTTTTTTCCTCCGACCAGCTTCGAAGTCATCATACACATGACAAATTTGGAGCGTTTCCAGGTCAGTTTGTCATTTGATTGTTTAGTATATTTATTAGTAATTTAGTTTAGAGATAAGTTAAGTTAGATTTATAGTTAGAATTAGTATATTAGATCGTTTAATTTCAGTAAGTTTTATTTCTTGTTCATAAAATTATAAAAATCAAAAAATATCTCTAGCTGTCTTAGGACAGAAAGCAAATGAGTTTTCCAGGTTTTATTTAAATCTGTATTTTGTTAATATTGTACATCTTGTGAATAAGTTATATTGCAATTAGTAGTTAGACGGTTAATTAGTTAGAGTTAGTATAGTATTAGTTAGTAGTTGTATATATAGAAATAGTAGATTAGTGTATTAGTTTGTTTTATTGTTAGTTAGTTTAGTTTGTTGTATTTAGTTTTAGTTAGTTAGTTTTATTTAGTTTAGTTTGTTTTATTTAGTTAGATTAGTTTTCTCTTTGGTTTTCTTAGGACCTTAGAATGGCTAACAGAGCCGTTAAACCCGTCAGGGTGGTTCATTCCAAACGGCTTGGGTTATTAGACAACCCCGGACTGGTTCCACTCTCTCAGTTGACGGACGATCAATTTCGCCCGTCAACAGAGTTGTGGTTTGGTCGACCTGCATCAATCAAACACTTCAAAGTATTTGGAAGTAAATGATACATCAAGAATAATGATGATCCTCTAGGAAAATTTGATAGTAGAGTTGATGAAGGTATCTTCTTAGGATTTGAAACGAACAGTAAAGGATACAGATGCTTTAACAAAAGAATGCATAAATTAGTAGACTGTATTGATGTTAGAATTGATGAAGAAGCTCCTACAAAAGATCAACAGAGAATAAGCACTAATCCAGATGAAAAATATGATGAGAATAATGAAAATGAAGAACATCAAATCACAGAGTCACAAGAAGATGATGAATCATGTGGAGAAGAGACACCCAGACAAGAAGAGTCAAGACAACAATCAACATCAAATCCTTCCTCTAGAATTACTCAAAATAATCACCCTAAAAGTTAGATAATTGGTGAGAAAGACAAAGGTTTACAAACCAGGAGAAGGATAATCAAAGACACTGAGAAATCACATGTAGCCTTCATATCCATGGTGGAACCCAAGAACTTTAATGAAGTCAGTAAAGACGTAAATTGATTAAAATCAATGAATGAAGAACTGGACCATATTGAAAAGAATGACACTTGAGAACTCGTTCCTAGGCCAGCAAATAAAAATGTAATAGGATCAAAATGGGTCTACAAAAATAAGATGAATGAGCAAGGAAATATTGTAAGAAATAAGGCTAGATTGGTCTGCAAAGGATATGCTCAGATAGAAGGATTGGATTTTGATGAAACATTTTCACCCGTAGCAAGATTATAAGTTATTAGAATGTTTCTTTCTTATGCTTGTCATAAACAGTTTAAAGTCTATCAAATGGATGTCAAGTCAGCTTTTCTAAATGGAGATCTAAAAGAAGAAGTCTATATGGAACAACCAGAGGGTTTCCAACTGTCAGATAACCCTGACTTTGTCTGCAAGCTGGAGAAATCTTTATATGGTTTGAATCAAGCTCCTTGTGCCTAGTATTACAAAATGGATAAGTATCTTCAAGACAAAGGATTCAAGAGAGGAACAGTTGACAAAAATCTATATATCAAAACAAAGGGTAATGATTTGCTCATTGTGTTGGTCTGTGTAGATGAAATCATCTTCGGAATCAATAATGCCTCATTGGTACAATGGTTTTCTTCTACTATGCAGTCTGAATTTGAAATGTCTATGATAGGGGAACTATCATTTTTTCTTGGTCTGCAAATTACTCAGAGGTCTGAAGGAATATTTCTTTATCAGGAGAAATATATAAGAGAAATGTTAAAAAGGTTTCAAATGGAAGACTTTACACCTATAAGCACACCTATGGTCACTGGATGCAAGTTAAGCAAGGATGATGACTCACCTAATGTTGATCAGAGTTCATATAGGTCTATGATAGGCATCCTATTGTACATCACAACATCCTGTCCAGATATAATGCATGTTGTTGGAATGGTAGGAAGGTATCAGGTTGCACCTAAACAAAGTCATTTGTTAACTATCAAAAGAATATTTAGATACTTGAAAGGAACAATGAACTATGGCCTATGGTATCCTAGGAATCAGAATTTTCAACTGTCAGTCTATTCAGATGTTGATTTGGCTAACTGCGTGGATAAAAGGAAAAGCATGAGTGGAGGTGCATTCTTCTTAGGAGATTCACTTGTAGCATGGTTAAGCAAGAATTAAGGTTCCATTTCCTTATCAACTACAGAAGTTGAATACATTGCAACTGCCACTTGTTGTACCCAAGTATTGTGGATGATTCAGACACTTGTAGACTTGGAGGTAAAATATATTGCACCGATCCCAATTCATTGTGATAATACTAGTGAAATTAGTGTGTCAAAGAATCATGTATTTCACTCCAAGACCAAGCATATACCCATCAAGTATCACTTCTTGAGGGAACAGGTGACCAACACTGTTTTTTCTTTACATTATATTCCATCTAATGATCAGATTGATGATATCTTCACTAAACTGATTTCCAAAGATCAATTTGAGTATCTACGCCAGAAGTTGGGCATGACCCTATTATCAAGTTAAAATAGTCTATCTGATCAAGGGGAGAGTGATCCTAGTATATCTGATCAGGGGGAGCACAGAGTCACTCTCTGTTTTCTTTGACATTGATGTCAAAGGGGGAGAAAAAGGTGTTGTTTGTATGCTACAGTTGGAGGTCTAAGTAGAATAGTGCAGTCTTTCAAGGTTTCTATCAATGCCAAAGGGGGATATTGTTGGCATGTTTAGAGGAATAATGTTCTTGTCATTGATAGCAAGAACAACAACGAACCAAACTTCAAGAGCACAAAAGATGAGAAAGCTCAAAAGAGATAGTGGTTTCCAGAAGTGCAGATGAGGTCCAAGAGATGAACTCGCAGAAGGAGCAAAGTTCGAGACCCGTGAACACATAGAAAACATTCTAAGTTGGAGAGATTAGAAGCTTAGGAGGAAGAGAGATAGTGGTCATTGGATCACTGATCCAAAGGACCGAAAACCATCAGATTGAATTAATGGAAGGATAGGATAAGCGGGGTAAAACAATTGAGAATTCAATCATCCAAATTTTTGTCAGCCATCAGATCGAAATAAATGGAAGGATAGGATAAGAAAAGATGGAGAGTCGTTGGATTTAATACAAGGAAAAGGTGCATTGCATATAGATTGATTCGTTGATCTAATATCTTGATCAACGAACAACATTTGTTTCGGGGATAAAGATGTGAGGAGGTTACACTCCGGAGAAATCACTTCGATATTTTCAGCATGAGATTTGAAATCCCCGAAGCCCAAAGATCCGGAGAGTTGAAGTAACTTTCAACCATCAGATCCAGAGGGATACGTGGAGACAGATCGTGAGCTCCGAATAAAACACTTCGAGAAGTTTAATTTTGAGATTTGAAATCCCCGAAGCCCGTAGAGTCAGAGTAACTTTCAACTGTCAAATCTAGAGGGATACGTGGTGACGAATCATGAGCTCCAAAGAAACCACTTCGAGAAGTTTAAGTTTGAGATTTGAAATTCTTGAAGCTTGGAGAGACGGAGAGACGAAGTAAATCTCGATCGTCTGATCATTCAAACTAGATCTCAATCATCAGATCATCTGGATTAAATCTCAAGCATTGGATCATTTGAAGTGGATCTGGGCCATCTGATCCACAAGAGACATGGCATAAATCTATGGACTCTGGGTAAAGACCCAATTTAAGCCTCAACCGTCTGATTCAAGGACATGTGGCATACCTCATCAGCAACGACATGCGGAATACCATGTCAGCAAGGACATGTGGCAGACCATGTCAGCAAGGACATGTGGCAGACCATGTCAGTGAGTGACACATGGAAACCAGTCGGCCCGTGCCAGGTCAACAGGTGACGTGTGTAATGTTACGTCACTCCGGAAGATTGACGTATGGAAGAAATGAGAGTTTGAGAATTGAAAGTCCCAAAGGCCGGAATTGCGAAGGTGATCCTGATTGTAGATTCAGGGAGACATGTGTCAATAGATATTCCACTCCAGAAGGTTGGTTTACGGAGAAAAACAGGGTTTGAGATTTGAAACTCCCGGAGCCTGGATCACGAAGTAAATCACAATCATTGATTTAGGGAGGTTAGATCTTATCCGCAGAACTTGAAATGAAATATTTGAACTGTCAGATTCGGGAGCACCGTCAAGATCGTGAGATCGACGATCACGTCGCATTGCAGGGATTGAAGGTGTGAAAATATTAAAATGTTGAAGGTGGGCCACAATTGAAACCATGGTTTTGGATAAAGGACACATGGAGCTTTGTAGTGAATTACAGGGAAAAAAGCGGGTTTCCCTCAAACCACCTTTAGTCGCGCCTGCAATCACATGGTCACATGAGATCAGCGCCTAAGGTCATATCAAAAGAAGGATCTATCACTCGCTAGACGGATATCACAAAGCACTTGGAAGTTAGGTCTATGGTCACATCCATGGTCACATCAATGAAGGATAAGGGAGTAGCTAGCACATCGCTAGGCTCCACTTTGGATATCGAGAGTTGGGAGAATCGAGATGTTTCATACCAAGATTCCTGAAGTCACGAAGCACCTGTTGGTTAGGTGTATAGTCACCACCAATGGTCATGTGAAGGAAGGGGCTTAGAAGCCAAAGAAGCCAAAATTGACTAGTTGTAACTGACAGAGAAGACGAAGAGTTGTGACTGCCAGAGAAGCCAAGGAATCTTTGGATAACTGCCACTGATGATGAATATATATTGAATAACTTCCAAGGAAGATGAAGAGTTTGAATGATGATTGGGCAGAGGACTCGAAGTGAGAAATACATGAAGAACATAGAACAGAGTGTGATTCTTCAATGTTGATGCATGTGGGTAGGAGGAGACGCAGTGTAGTACCTGAGGTGGATATCAGTGGCACAGTGAAGAGCCTACAAATGTATCACAAAACATAAAAGGCAGAAGAGAAGCTGAAAAACATGGTGTTGAGCGCAGAAAGAAAAAGAGCAGAGCATAGAAGAACAACGATGCATAAGCATAGTAGAGCATAGAAGCAGAATGGTGCAGAAGTGGAATAGAGCATAGAATTTGAAGAAGGTAGATGAGACATGGAGCTGTAATAGACCATATCAGAGACAGAGCAAGTAAGTAAAGTTTTGTAAGATTCAATCAAGGTGGTAGGGTGGTTCTAGGGAGGATTGCAATCCTCTAAATTCTAGTTGGTGCTAGAAGATATTATGGGAGTTGGTGCTTCCATCTAGTGGGTGCTAGAGAAACCTGGGAGTTGGTGCTTCCATCTAGTGGCTGCTAGAGAAACCTGGGAGTTGGTGCTTCCATCTAGTTGGTGCTAGAGAAATCTGAGAGTTGGTTTTCTCTGCAAGTTCTAGCTTTCTATCAAAGGTTGTAGCCTCATATTTGAGTCGGTTCCCAAAGACTGTGATGTACATGAAAGTTGGAGCTTGATTGACATCCTAATAAGAATAGGTTTTCACCCTTTATGGGTTTCCTTGGGAAAATAAGTGTCTCTGTGTATTTTGTGTGATTGATCATTGTATATATATGCATGTTAATTTATCAGCAACACATTAAATATTAATCTAGAAAGAATAAAAAAATAATAGGAAAAGTTTCAATCTTATATACATAAATGATTCACCCCCCCCCTCTCAGTTATATTTCCAACAATATTGATGGATCTTGTATTATCACAATAGATTGGAATGGGCTCATCATACTCAACCTGTATATCTTTCAGAGTTTGTTTCATCCAAAGAACCTGTGTACAGCATGTTGTTGCTGCAATATACTTTGCCTCGGCTGTAGATAGATATATTGATGATTGTTTCTTGCTTAGCCATGATACTAAACACTCACCCAAGTAGAATGTTGCTCCATTGGTGCTTTGTTGGTCATCAATACAACCTTCCCAATATTCATCTGTGTAGGAAATAAGAGATATATCATTTCCTTTTGGATACCATAATCCAAAATCTTATGTTCCTTTGAGATATATGAAAATCCTCTTCACTGCTAACACATGTGATTCCTTTGGTGTTTCTTGAAATCATGCCACCTATCCAACTTCCTACATTACATCTGGTCTAGATGTTGTCACATGTAGTAGGCTACCAATCATTGACCTGTATTGCCTCTAATCTGTAGACTTTGAATCATCATCTTTTCTTAACTTGCAACTGGTTTGCATGGGAGTGATAACTGGTTTGCAATCTTCCATTCTGAACCTCTTTAACATTTCTATGATATACTTGGTTTGAGAAATAAAAATTCGTTAGTTGCTTTGATGTATCTGAAGTCCTCGAAAGAAGGATAGTTCTCCAAGTAATGACATTTCAAATTCATTGTGCATATCCTTTGCAAATTTATGGCTTAACCGATCATCATCACTACCAAAAATAATATCATCAACATAAACTTAAATTAATAAAATACTATCTTGACTTACCTTAATGTAGAGGTTTTTGTCTACACTTCATTTTATGAACCCTGCCTATTGTATATATTTATCCAGTCTAAAGTACCATGCTCTAGGAGCCTATTTTAGACCATACAAGGCCTTCTTTAATTTACACACATAATTTGCATTCTCTGACAACTGAAATCCTTTTGGTTGTTCAATGTAGACTTCTTCTTCAAGTTCCCCATTCATAAAAGATGATTTTACATCCATATGATACACTTTAATATTTTTGGAGCATGCATAAGATAAAATAAATCGGATTGCTTCCATTCTAGAAACTGGGGCAAATGTCTCTTCAAAGTCGATTCCTTCAAACTTTGCATATCCTTTACATACCAATCTATATTTTTTCCTTATAACATGTCCATTTTCATTCAATTTATTCTTGTATACCCACTTTGTGCCGATCATATTCTTATCCTTTGGTATTGGAACCAATTCCCAAGTGTCATTTTTCTCTATTTTATCCAATTCTTCATCCATGGCCTTGTTCCAAAATTCATCCTTACTGGCCACACAAGAGTCAAACTTTCCCATTTAGCCATCTTCTCTTTTGATGTAGCATTTTCTTGCAAAAACTCTGAAGTTATTTACATTTGTTGGTCTTCCTTTCCATAGCTCGTAAGGAGTTTTGTCATTGTTGTTTCTGAGAATTACTCTGTTTTGAATGTGAACTATTGTATGCACTGCCTGTGTCCAAAAAATATTTGTCAATTTGGAATCCATTAGCATTGTTCGAGCCATTTCCTGTGCTTTCATGTTCTTTCTTTCAACAACTCCATTCTATTGAGGTGTCCTAGCAACAGAGAATTGCCTTTTTATTCCATGACTGTTGCAGTAGTCCATAAATTCCTTTGAAGTGAACTCTCCTCCATTATCATATCTCAAGCATTTGATTTTTGAATCCATTTCATTTTAAACCATTTCCTTGTAGATCTTGAAGTCTTCAAAAGCTTCTGACTTATTCTTGAGAAAGAAAACTATGGTCATTCTTGTATAATCATCAACTAATAGCATAAAGTATTTCTCACCTTTTAAGCCCTATGTTGTAGTTGGTCCAACTAGATCAGTATGCACAATTTCCAGTGGTCTTGTCGTTGAATATTCCTTTGATTTGAACATGGTCTTCATTTTCTTTCATTGTTGACAATACTTGCATAAAGTGTTGGTTGGTTTCATGATCTGGGGCATTTATCTGACTGCTTCTATTTTGATGACTTTGACAAGGTTATCAAAATGTATGTGACCCATTCTTCTATGCCATAGCCAACTTTCATCTTCCTTTCCTAGACAACACTTTTCATTTCCAATTTCACTTAACACATATATGTTGCTTGAAGTTCTCGCAGCTGTAGCAATCAATTTTCCTGAACCTTATTTTCTTATCTCACACTTTTTTGAATCGAAATTAACTTTATGACCTTGGTCACACATTTGAGTCACACTTAGAAGATTATGTTTCATATCTTCTACTAGTAGAACATTTTTTCCTTTGTATTCTTGTTCCCAATTCTGATTGTGTCTTTTCCAATGATTTTGGTTGAATCATCATTTCCGAACGAGACTAATCCATCTCTTTCTTTTCGTAATGTAAGAAGCTTGTCTCTATCACCTGTCATATGTTTTGAACACCCACTATCAACATACCAACCACGTTTCTTCTGCTTAGCTTGTAGAGCGAGTGTGAATTCTTCATTGCTATATTGATCATGATTTCTTATCCATGTCCTTTTCTAAGGTTCCTATCTATGACTGTTGTTATTCTGTTGCGGTTCTCTAGGAGGGACTGTCATTCTGCAATCTTTGGCCATGTGTCCAAAATTGTTACATTTGTAACATTCCACTTCAGTGCTCAAAAATTCAAATCTGTTGTAACTTCTTCTCTTTGTTTCACTAGGAATTCTTGGATAACTCCTTTGTGTATGACTTTCAAAGTTTTTTTTGTTCCTGTTGTTAGCTCTGCAGTTCACAACTTTATGTCCAAAATTATTACATGCATAACATAAACCAAAAAATATAGTTTGATACCTGGGAGTTGAAGATCTTATGAAAGGAGGTACTCTTATGAATTCGTCTTCTTCCTAAGGCATAACTATTGGTTGTTGATTCTGAAATATGAATCTTCTCAGTGGAGGAGTGTCCCTGTAATCTTCCTTGTAGATATTCCTATCCCCCTTGACTGTTTCTGCAAATATTTTTGGATATGTTTCTTGCTCTGTTGTTTTGGAGCTTGATCCTTTTTTTGTCTAATTGTATCCAAGTTCAGACTTATCATGATGAAATTTTTTACTGCTGACAATGTCATCCAAAAATTTTGAGTTGTTCTGCATATTTTTCTTTTGAAGATCCTTTCTTAATGTGACAATCTATGCTTCCAAATTTCCAATGATCTTGTCTTTTTCTTCTAGTTGTTCTTTGAGTTCTTCTTCAATTCTTTTATGTTCTTCTATTTGAACCTTAAAATTTGTGATCATTTGTTCTAGTTCTTGAGTGTCTTCTTTCTTGTCTAGTTTTTCTTGTAGTTTCTTGTTTTTCTTCTTTTCTCTTCTGATAACTTCTATGGCACACATTAATTCCTCTCGGTACTCAACTTCTGCCTCTTCAATTTCTTCTTCGACTTCTTCATATTCTTCCTCAGATTCTTCATATTCTTATTCGAAGTCTCACTAGTACATATGACCAAATTTGCAATGGTTGTTCGTTGATATTGCCACACTTATCCGTCGCAATTTCCACGAAAGTCGATATTTTTTTTTGTCGTAATAATTTCGTCGCTATATCCACGATCCAGGTGTGTGTGGAAACATCGATGAAATTATCTATCCATGTGTCACCACCTTCAATATTGGTTAACCTTATGCATCATCGCAATTACGATGAAATTTCGTCGCAATACCAACGAAGAAATGTGGCAATTACGACGAAACATCGTCGCAATTGGGATGAAAAGTTATGCCAAGCCAATAACTTGCGACGCAGCTTCTAAATGTGCGACAAAATCCCATCGCAACTTGCGACGAAACTACGTGGTAATATCGACGAGTGTTATATCTCAAAACCATATTTACAACGGACTTGTTGCATATGCGACGAAACTTCGTGGAAAAGTGCGACGAAGTTTCGTCGCTATAGCAACGGTTATGGTAAAAAAGTAAAAAACAATTCGACGAAATTCCATCGATATTACGATGATGACTGTAGGTTTAAAAAAAAAAAAATTACATGAAATATGGTATTACCATATTACATTGTAATATGGTATACCATATTGTATGCCATATTACAATGTAATATGGTAATGCCATATTACATTGTAATATGGCATTACTTTTACATTGTAATATTGTAATATTCTAATATATTGTAATATATATATCCCCTAGAAATAATCAAGGCGTTAACCAACCAAATATTGTAAGCATGTGTTATCATGAAGTTGGATTAGAAGTAATGATACCAAGAATTGTAATGCATCAATATTAAATCTAATGAAAATTGAAATTTCATTTGACATCAAAGAAAATTTCTTATGAAACACAATGGTTGAACCTTTGATACAATGAAGGAGTTGGATAACATAACACTTGAAACTTTTGTTTCCTGAAGATTTTGAGAGATAATGAGGCTATGAATTTTCATGTTGAAAGTTTGTAATGAAGATAGTATCATGAAATCTTCGGGACCTTATAGTCCTTGCCAAAAATCCATGGTTTGGAGAACACATGAAATTGTTCCAAGTTAGATGTTTTATGTTTGCAAGAAGTTAAAGTAGTTGGTTTAATTTTGTAAGTCACTCTTTGGCTAATATGGTTGATTGTTGCATTTTTACCTAACCATGTTGAAGGTAGAGAGGCAACCACCTTGATATCCTTGTATTTTTACCTAACCGTTGGACATGGTATTGATCTAACAC
>ML778108.1:139957-153747 GCA_009831015.1 Picea engelmannii | reverse complement strand
TGATCTGCATGTGTGCTTGAAGAGGCCAAGTACACATCCCCTCCTTCTTTCTTGGAGGTCTTTTCTTCTGTAGAAGAAGATTCTTCAGATCCCTTCTTTTTCTCAACTTTGGATCTACACTGCTTCTTGTAGTGCCCTTCTTTCCACACCTCCAACATACCCTTCCAAACTTTCCAGGAGATTTAGATCTACCCTTAGAATTAGATCTCCCACTTGAGAAATTAGATTTATTTCTTTCCTGGGAACGTCCTCTTGCAAATAATGCATCTGTTCTATGTCCTTCCATATTCTTTCGTCTCATCTCCTCCGACAACAAGGACAAGACCACTTTTTCAAACTTCAAAGAAGTTGTATTACTACATATGGCCACAACCAGACTATCCCACGAGTCTGGTAAAGAACACAACAAACTGATACATTTATCTTCATCTGAAATTTTAATATCAACATATACTAACTAACTTACCACAGTGTTGAAGGCATTCAAATGCTCTACCACTGAGTCTCCATCTCTCATCCTCAAGTTATACAGCTTCTTTCTCAGGAACAGTTTATTTACCAGGGACTTAGACTGATACAACTTCCCCAACTTTTCCCATAAATCTTTGGCTGTATCTTCCTCTAACACATTTAGTAATACTGAATCGGAGAGACACAATCGAATTGTGCTTTTTGCCTTCCGATCCATCTTTTTCCAGTCATCTGTAGAAGTTCCTGTAGGTGTCGTACCTGGATCTACCGCGATCCACTGATCTCTGTCCACCAAAAGATCTTCCATCTTGAGCTTCCACAGCTCAAAGATTTTCCCATTAAACTTCTCGATCTCCATCTTCGAATTGCCTGCCATTTCTTTTCACCTGAAAAACAATACCGCAGATCTCCCACTGTAACAAGGCTTATCACAGTCCCGAGCCAAACCCTTGACAACAAAGGCGTCCCCCTGAAGCCAATAAATCTCTAATACCAAATGTAGATTCTAACCTTGTACAATATCTACTGCAAAATGATATTCAGAAAAGAATAGAAAAGATACAATGACAAATACAAAACATTACACAGAGATTTTTCACCTAGAAACCCAAACCGGGAAAACCAGCATATATTATATTCATACATTGTGTTACATTGTTTACAATACAATATACATATAGGAGCTAGCGGCATCCAAAACCCTAACCCAATGACCTGGATTAGTCCAAAACCCTAATTCCTTAACCAAAAATATAAAACCATCGGCAAAAAACTATGTGCCGAAAAACCACCTAATATCATGTGGTCCCGGAAATATGTTGTCCTGGTAATATGTCGTCCCGGAAATATGTCATCTCGGAAATATGTCGGCTCGGTGGAAATATGTCAGCCCGAAAAAAAAAAATTGGGGGCGCTGCCCCCGAATCCCCGTGCGGGGGGCTCCGCCCCCCTGCACCCCCCCTCTAACCCCCCTGCGCACCCGACGCAGGCGCTCAGACACTGCTACTCATGCAAAGAATATAACACCAATGAGATAGGTAAAATTTTCGTCGCTATTTCCATGAAATATCATCGCTATAGCGACGAAAATCCTGACTAGGTTAAATTAATATTTTTGTCGATATTGCGACAAACTTTCATGGCAATATCCACGAAAATCCCACCCTGCTTAAAAAAATGATGAAACTAGTGGAAGCGTGGAAAATTTTCGTGGAATAATCTGCCCATATGTAGTAGTGTCTTATTTATTAGAGTCTTCTATTTCCATGCATAGAACTCTTTATGTCTCACTGTCACTGACTTCATCTTCATCTGATGATGAGATGTCTTCTTTGGTGCATAATCTTTTCTTGAAAACTTTCTTTGTGGTTCTTTTTCCTTTATATGTGTGTTTGTCTTTTGAGTAACCTTCATCATTTCTATTTTTCTTATAAGGACATTTGTTAGAAAAATGACCAATACCATCACAATTAAAACAAATTAAAGGAACCTTACCTCTATACCTATCGTCAGTTCCCTTGTTCAGTCTTTTGACAAAGTTGGTCACTTCTTCATCATCTTCCAAGACGTCAATGTTGTTGCTATGTTCTTCTTTTTTCCTTCCCTTTTGATTTGACTTTTTGGATGCTTTGAAGGTTGCTTCTTTTATATCTAGATTTTCCTGTTCAATTATCATTTCACATGTTGTGAAGATTCCATGTAATTCATCCATGCTTATTGAGTTTAGATCTAATCTTTATTCTAGTGTTGATATCTTAGGGTCAAATATCATAGGAAGAGATCTTAGTACTTTTTGAATAGTTACAAAATCTTTGATTTCTTCTCCCAATCCTATGATTGCATTTACTATTTCATCAACTCGTAAAAAGTAAGCTGAAATATTCTCATATTCCTTCATCTTAAGTTGTTTGAACTGACCTCTGTAAGTTTGAATCTTTGTTCCTTTGACTTTTGAATCTCCTTCGTAAATATTTTGAAGTTTATCCCAAATCTCTTTAGCGGATTTACAATGTGCAAGTTTGGTGAATATCGTTTCACTAAGACCATTCAGAAGTGCATTTTTGGCTTTGGAATTATTTTTTCTGAGTTTCACTGCTTTGTCAATTGTTGGTGGAACTGTTGGTGTTGTGTATCCATCTACAATTGATTGCCAAATTTCAAATCCTTGTGCCTATATATATGTTTTCATCCTTATGCTCCAAAATGCATACTTTTGTCCATTGAACTGTGTTATTCCATTTTTATACAAGTTGTTTCTCTCCATAATCTACCTTTCAGTGGTTAAACTGATTTCTGAAGGAAACTGCTCTGATACCAATTATTGGATTACTGAGAGAGGGGGTGAATCAGTAATAGAGCAATATAATCCTTTTTAGCCATATAATCCAAGTGTTATATCAATGTAGCATTATCATCCAATAACTGTAGAGTAAATAATCAATGAACAAATGAACAATCATACACATACATAGTACACTAGTGTTTTATGTGGAAACCCAAAGCGGGAGAAAACCACAGAATGATTTTTCTTATATGTCTTGAAGAATTACATTCATTGGAAGCACCAAGTTCCTTTTTTTTCCAGCTGCAATTGGAAGGAGCCTCCAACCCCCTTGTTTCTCAGGCTACAACTTGAGGGAAGCTCCAACCACCCTATTCTCTGGCTACAACCAAAAGGAGGCTACAACCCCCTATGTTCTCTGGCTACAACCGAAATGTGGCTAAAATCGCCTGTCCTTGCCCTGTCCAACCACCCTAAAGTAGAAGTAGAATGATGGAACCACTTTCACACTATCACTGTGAGATATACCATTGTAAACCTGTACCAATAAACTTGAATCATGCATCAACCATGCATCAAACTGTACCTCAACCTGTAATAAACCTATACCATCAACAAGTTTATCCAAACATGTACCAAGTATGTACCAATCATGTGTCAACTACTCATCAACTATGACTCATCAATATGTACCAACATCATCAACTATACACCTCATGTATGTGCCAACTCATCAACTACTTGTCTCAACCATGTACCCAACATGTACCTTAACCAAAATCATTCATAAATTTCATCATCCAAATATAATTTGTAACTCTATAATAGACTTGGTGTATATGATCAGATACCTGCAAACCTTCCTTAACTTTCACAACAAGAGACTAGCATTTTCATCAAACTTTTCTTTAGTCTCACATGACTAGTTTGGCATTAGTCAACAACCCTAACTTGAAAGAACCATAACTATGCACCTGTAATGAATAAAGATCTTAAAATAGTACACAATTTTCTTCAATGTCTTTTACGCAATTCCTCCAGGTGTCCCTACTTGGAACCTCTCAGAAAAGGAGTTATAGAAAAAATGGCATACCTTGCTGAATTATGGGTTATTCTAGAGAGTGACCCTATAGAGCATGCCCCTCACGGAATGTTTGTTGAATGGATCTACAAATGTTACAAAGAATAATATAGATTGTAATCTAACCAACACATTTGGTATTAATGAATTTGTATCTGTTATGAAGAATTTATGACGTTGTTACCTGAAACACATGTTTTAGACTAGTTTCAGGGCTAGCCACAAACCCTATTTTCCACGGAGTGTAACTCCACATATACAAAGACCCACAAGATGAAATTTGTACCACAGATACTTGGATATGTTTACTCAATGGCCTATCAATTTCATGGTATGAATCATTCTAGAAAAAAAATTATTGCGAAAATGGTGATATGACCTGTAAATAACATACCTTAGAAACCATCATCAAAAGAATTTATCCTCCCTTGAATTCCAGCTTTTTTTTCTTCACCTTCCCTCTGAAATTCGGCTTATATATCCTTTGGTTACCTTAGTCACCTATGTATATTCAATATTCTCAAGTTTTATGTAAAATGAGAGAGTCGTGCCTCTTATTTATACTCTCCAAGTAGCTTCCTTAGAAGCATCTTCTAGGTCACTTTGCCCACTTTCCTTATTTTAGGGTTAACGCACTTCTAATTTCTCCATTGAATTTATTATTTAAATAATTTATTTTGTATTCACTTTGAATTATAATACACTCATCACTTCACTTTATTATTTACCTTCTAAAATATCTTAAACCACTTTGACTACTTTGACCTTTTGCGGCTTCTAGATGACATATGAAAGTCCTCAAACTTCGTAAGGCCATAACTCTCAAACCGTGAGGAGTTATGTGACGTTCCACATACCACCCGAAATGGCATGACATGTACTATCCATATAGAATAGTATTACCTTAAAATATATAAAAACTCATACAATTATCCATCAAACAAAGTTGGGTCCATTACCCAAACCTGGGTTCTCCAACTTGTCATGGCCATAACTCTCTAACCGTGAGGAGATATGTGACGTTCCACATACCACCAGAAATGGAATGACATGTACTATCCATATATAATATTATTACCTTCAAATATATTAAAAATCATACCATTATACATGAAACATCTTTGGGTCCATTACCCAGACCTTTGTGCTACTGAAATTCGCTATCGGACTTTATTCAAGGGTTGACATCAATGACAACCAACCTTAATCAACAGAAACTTCATTGGGGGTTTTAAAGGAGGATATGTGAAAGAGGAGCTCAGGATAAATGAGATTACAAATAGTTCCAAACGCTTCATCCATCTTATTCAGATACTTGTATTGTTCTATGGATGATGTGGGTTTGGTATTTGTGTCCATCGTTAACCTGTATAATCCTCTCCTTTGAAGATTCATTATCATTTTTCCTTCCATGCAAATAAATTGTACGGTGTAAGAATGAATTCTTTTGGAAATTCCATTTTTCCCATTGTCTTCAATCTTCGATACATGAAAAAAGAGTTTGTTGTGTATTTTTCCTAGAAATTTGTTGGATTTGATACCATGTAAATGTGTATGAACTTGCATAGATAAGATATAGCTAGCAAAAATACATTCACAGTTTGTAGAGAAATGAGAAAAGATTGAAATCAGAGAGTGATAATCAAAGAATTTTGCATTTACCAAATGAATGAATAATAATTTACACATGATATACTATGTATAACTAAACTAATGCACATTGGAGGAGAATACAATGTGTCATAGTGATGTTCTAGAGTGATCTGGACACACATCATAAATTATGGGAGTTAACAACCACCTAGTCTAAGTTAACTAGTCTCCTAATCTCCATTTAACTGATTGAAACAGAGTGAAGTGAGGAGGAGATCAGGGAATCATGAGTAATGTGCTAGTCTAGTGATAATCCCAAGGACAATGTGCATTTATAAGTGATGATCCCATTTCTTCATGGTGATAAAACCAATGTGGCATTAAAACTCCACTCAACTGATCAAAATGAAGTGTGAACCGAATAGAATATTCACCTAGAATGTAGGAAAAGGAATAATCTCCCTAAACTATAGGAGACTGAATAATGACTAATAAACATAGGGAAAAATTTGTAAAAATAAATCCTATGTGTGTGTGAAGTATCTTCAACAAGGATCAACATATTTTGCAATTAAATTTTTACCTGCCATCAAATTTTCTAATTACGCCGAAAGGCGTATACCTATTGAAAATGGGCAGAATTAATGATCTTTTAACCTTATTTAACCTTAAACCCTAATCTGATGGCTATGCATTGAAGATGCTGGCATATTCTTAGTCGTCCTCCAAAATCAATGGATCGGATTTATTGTTCATAACTTTCTTGCATTTATCAGGGCATCCGTTAACATGTTTACTTTCTAACATTTACCTAATCACATTAAAAAATTACTGTAAGGATATATAATTGCCACGTTCTGCTTCCAGCCGTCTAATGCCCACGCGTTCCATTTATCACAATATTATCAATTTTTGCAATTTTTAATAAAAATGGTTTAGGGATTTCGCAGAGAAATTTTTCTCGCGAAATCGCAGAGAAATTATTCTCGCGAAATTATTTTGGTAAAAGCCGAGAAATTGCCAAGGTAAATGTTAGAATTTGTTCTCACAGAGAAATTATTCTCGCGATTTCGCAGAGAAATGGTTTATGGATTTCGCAGAGAAATGGTTTAGGGATTTCGCAGAGAAATGCGTTTCATTCTATGGAAATGGCAGAGAAATGCAATTAACTTGAAACCTTGGCAGAGGCAGGAGAGAAATTATATAGTCTTTCGGCGTTTATCAGTCATAAATTATATATGACTGTGCTAGTTTGCTAATGATTTGAACAATTTGTGGATCCTTTTTCTTTCTTCCTAGTATTCTTAAACATAATTTCCTAACTAATTTTTCATAAATTGGAACATCTTTAATAGCTTGAAATAAGTGAATTTTAACACAAACGTTCCTCAATTATCCTAATAAATCAATTTCTAGTTAAATAATCAATTTCTAGCTAAATTATAGGTTTTTCCAATGTTAACCTCTCTGGATAGAGAGGTGATTTACATGATTGTGATGGATCTATTTATGGAGAAGATTTTTTTATTATTGGAGTAGGAATATCATTATTCTTTGATTTATTAATAGTTTCCTCCTCATTTTCCTCTTCAATATTGATTGGAAATTTTTTGTTAACTACTTCCCCTGATCGTAAATGGATATCTTGCAAATCAATAGGGGTAGTCATATATGTTGGAAAAGTTTGTAACTTAGCATTGTAATAAGGATAAGATACCTTATTATTTGGATTTTGAATGGGTCGAGCAAGTATTTGAGTTGGTCTTTGATGGGGTTTCTTGCTTGGTAATTTCAATTGTTGTTGTTAAGGTTGTGAAGGACATTGTTTTTGTTGGATTTATGGAGGATATTGTTTTTGCTGGATTTGTGGGGGATATTGATATTGTTGTGAAGAATAGGGAAGAGTCGACATGTTTCCATAAGTAATCCCTATCCATCCTTGTTTCCAAGGTTGGTTTTGAACTTGTTGAGGAGGCCAAGATTTCCAAGGAATTGGTGGAAACCAATTTTGAGGGGAATATTGTTTATTAGCATAATATGAAGCATGTTTTTGTGTAGGGTCTTGTTCCATACCCGATGGCTGATGATGCCATGCTCATTTTTGTGCCATGAAAAAATATGTTATGTTCCTTCATTATTTCCTTGATATAGCACTTTGAGTTCTGGTAATAAAGGACAATTGTGTGTTGTATGGTTTTCTACACAAACATCACAAACTTAAATATTGTTAAGACGACAATCTCCTAATGTATATTTCTTTCTACATTTGGAACAAAAAATAGATAAATTTGCACTCTCATCATCTTGATTCTTTTTAGTTTGTAATATATTCAATTGTGAGAGAAGAGAGCTAATAATATCAATTCTAACATGATGTCTAATAAATTTCTAAGTTCAACCCCAATTAATGCTCATGTTGCTGATTTATTGACTTTAGAAATAACATCTTTGGGTCCCTTACCAGAATTAGCTTTACCTTGAGAGTAGCACTAACACATATCAAAAATTTCATGATAAGTTAATTGAGACACATCCCCATGGCCCAGGAGGTTAAGTAAATCTATTCATTTATCCAACACTCCTTGTACAAAAATAATCTGAAGAATATTTGATTTCAATTTATTTTTCTTGGACCTTTGAAGATTATATTGAAATATTTCAACACAATATTATAAGTTTTCCTCTTCTCTTTGTGTCATCTTAAAAATCTCTTCATATAAACCTCTAGATTTACGATACTCTTGATGTTTTTTAAGAAAACATTTATGCATATCATCCCAAGTTCTAATGGTATTACCTCCTAATCCCATAAACCACCTCAAAGATTCATATTTAAGAATAGAAAGAAACAATTTGAGCTTTTGTACATCATCAGAATAATCATAGCTATGAGAAAGTACACCAAATTCAAAAATAAATGTATCGGGATCTTCAGTTACCATTGCATGAAAATTTGGTAATGATGATGGTGGGATATTTTTCATTTCAATTGTCATCTCAGGATCCAAAATAGGGAACCCAAAAGTTATCTCTTCTTCCACATTTAATGTTGTTTCTTCATCTTCCATGTTGTCTTCTGCAACTGGCATCTGCTTTCGCCACTGAACCTCTGGCTGCTCATTTTCTGTCCCTGCTTCCTCAGGTTTATATGGGTACAAATCTGAGACATTGAATATCGGAGATATTCCGATTCCATCCGGTAATTCAATCTCGTAAGCATTTGCCCCGAATTTTCTCAAGACCCTACATGCTCCGATTTTCTTCATCTTCAGCTTATTGTATGTTCCTCTCGGGAACCTTTCCTTCCTCAAATGTGCCAAAATCAAGTCACCAACTTCAAACTGAAGTTGTCTTCTGTGTTGATTTGCTCTGCGTTTATACTCTTGACATGCATTCTACAATTGATCCTTCACCTTACTGTGAAGTTCCCTCATCGCCTCGGCGAACTCTTCTGCACTAGCACTCCTAGTCGCAGTCTGTTTTGAATCCCTCAGTTCAGAGACTCCTCTCGGCTGCATGCCATATACAATTTAAAATGGACTCCGCCCTGTGCTTCTGTTCACTGAGTCATTATACGCAAACTCTGCCTATGGTAATATATTTTCTCACTGGTTGTGGTGCTTTGTCACCAAGCTTCTCAATAAGTCTCCGAGACTCATGTTCACCACTTCCGTCTGTCCATCCGTCTGAGGATGATAAGAAGAACTAAATGCCAAGTTAGTTCCCAGATTCTTCCACAATGTCCTCCAGAAGTGTCCTACGAACTTGGTATCTCTATCCGAAATTATTCTTCTGGGTAAGCCGTGAAGTCGAATGACTTCTTTGAAAAACAGGTTCGCAATATGTGTTGCGTCACTGGTTTTTTGACATGGGATAAAGTGTGCCATCTTGGAAAATCTATCCACTACCACAAATATTGAATCAAATCCTCTTTGTGTCCTTGGCAACCCCAATATGAAATCCATGCTAATCTCACCCCATGGCCTCTCAAGTATGGGCAACGGTTGATAAAAACTTGCATTCTTCCTTCTTCCCTTCGAATGTTGGAAAATAGTGCATCTGTCCACAAATCCCTTGACCTCGGCTCACATTCCTGTCCAAAAGTACGATTCACTCATCTTTGTGAATGTCTTGTCATGACCAAAGTGTCTGACTAATCCTCCACTGTGTTTCTCCTTTAGAAAATTCTCCCTCATGGAGCAATTCAGAATACACAGTTGATTTCCCTTAAGGAGCAATCCTTCCTGGATCATGTAGTTGGCCCACTGGATCCTATCTCTGAGAACTGGATTCTCAGCTGCTTCATACGCTTCCTTGAAGTCTGGATCATCTGCATACATGTCTCTGAGATCATCAAAACCCAATGTTTTGACTCTGAACTCCTGCAACAACAAACACTTCCTGCTCAAAGCATCAGCCACTTTGTTAGCAATACCAGAAATATTTTTAATCACAAATGTGAAATTCTACATATACTCTACCCATTTTACATGCCTCTGATTCAACTTCTCCTGTTGAGTCACAAATTGTAATGCATGATTATCACTGTATAAGACAAATTCTTTTGGAATCAAGTAGTGCCTCCACTTCTTCAATGCCTGAATGATGGCATAAAAATCCTTATCATATGTGGAGTACTTCACCTTTGCTTCATTTATCTTCTCGCTGAAATATGAAATCGGCCTGTATTCCTGACTTAAGACTGCCCCTATTGCAAATCCGATTGCATCACATTTCACCTGAAATGTCTTTTGGAAATCCGGAAACACCAAAACTGGTTGTTCCGTAATCTTCCATTTCAACAAATTGAAACTTTTCTCTGCCTCTTCTGTCCAGTGAAAATATTTATGTCTCTTCTTCACTATGTCCATCATTGCCGCACTAATTCCACTGAAATTCTTGATGAACTTTCGGTAGAAACTAGCTAACCCATGAAAACTTCTCACCTCAAAGATAATCTTCGGTGATGGTCAATTCCTGATCACCTCCACCTTATATGGATCCATTCTCAACTTATCTGTAGAAATAACAAACCCCAGATAAATGAGCTCTGTCTTCATGAATGAGTACTTCTTCATGTTTATCAACAACTTTTCCTGCTGTAGCCTCTTCATCACTGTAGCCAAATGCTTCAAATGTTTAGCCACTGTCTTACTGTAAATCAGTATGTCATCTAAATACACAATGGCAATTTTCCCGATGAACTCCCCCAAGACTTCGTTCATCAACCTCATGAAGGTGCTCGGCGCATTCGTTAAGCTAAATGGCATAACAAGCCATTCATACAACCCTTCGTTGGTTTTGAATGTTGTCTTCCATTCATCACCTCCTCTCATGCGAATATGATGATATATGCTTTTCAAATCAATCTTTGAAAAGTACTTTGCTCCACTCAAGCAATCCATCAGATCATCCATCCTCGGCAATGGAAATCTGTACCTAATGGTTATTTTGTTGATCGCCCTCGAGTCGGTACACATCCTCCATCCTCCATCTTTCTTCGAACTGAGTATTATTGGAACAACACATGGACTCAAACTCTCTCTGACCAACCCTTTGTCCAACAAATCCTAGACTTGTCTTCTAACCTCCTCATTCTCTTGCGGTGTCAATCTGTACATGATTTTGTTCAGCAAACTGGCTCCTGGTATGAGATCAATATGATGAATCACACTCCTGATTGGTGGTAACGAACAAGGTAATTCGTCCACTACTATATCAGCGAATTCTTCTAGCCGTTCTTGAATCTCTTCTGGTAAATCATCAACTCTTGTGCTGGTCCAAACAATCCTCGGTTTCCTGACCACAAATAATTGTGGTTCTTCTTTCTTCTTTACCTCAGTAATAAGTTCCTTCCCACTCATGAGAAGTACAGTGTTGCTTACTTCAGGCTTCACTTCCTTATCCTTGATTGGAAGCAACATGTGAGTTCTCCCATTCCTCTTTAGGGTGTATGTGTTCATTCTCCCATCATGAATCACATTCCTTTCATATTGCCATGGTATACCCAGCAATAGATGACAAACATCCATAGGAATAACATCACACAAAAATTTATCATTATATCCTCCTATCTTGAATTCAACTAAACATTGTTTAGTGACAGTTACCTGATGTCCCTTTTGCAACCATGAAATTATGTATGGGCTCGGATGATCAATCGTCTCCAGCTCCGGATTTTCTACCATCTCGGTTGAAACGAGATTATCAGTGCTTCCATTGTCTACAATAACCTTGCATACCCTGTCCTTGGTCTTGCAAGCAGTCCGGAATAACCTATTCCTTTGGACTGAACTCTCCACCTCCTTCTCTGGTGTCAAAAGAGCTTTTCGCATCATCAACGATCTTTCGCCTTCAGCGTATTCTACCTCAACATCCCGTCTCTGCGCTTCGGTGATGTGAGCTTCTCCTCCATATTTCTTTTTATCAGCACACTCATAAGACTTGTGCCCATTCTTTCCACATGTGAAGCATTTTATCACTCCACCTCTTCCTCCTCATCTACCTCTAGTACGAGGAAAAGTGTTGTTATCAGCATAATCTCCTTTCTGTTCAGTATGTTGTCCTCTCTCCTCAGCATATTTCCCTCACTTTGAGGTTCCACCTCTCTCAATTCAAGTTTGAGGTTTCTTCCAGTCTTCCTTGGGTTTCTGGCTTTTGTCCTAGGTAACTGATTTGCCTCTGGGCTGACTTCTGCCTCGACTTCTTTGACTCTGCTTTCAGCTCAGCTTCTCTTCAGCTTTCAGAGCCAATTGATAAGCATCTTCCACCGTCCGAATGGTTAGCATGCTCATCTCATCCTGGATATCATATCTCAGTCCATTCATGTATCTGGCAACTTTTTCATCATCGCTCTCCTGATGACCTGCCCTGATGTTAAGTTTGTAGAACTCTTCAGTGTAATTTTTCAGTGACATCAGCTTCTGTCTCAGGTTCTGCATCCTTCTGAACAAAGTGATCTGGTAGTCTCTGGGGATGAATTTTTATTTCATCTTTGCAATCATCCTATCCCAGCTTTTGATCTTTTTCTTTCCCTTGCAGCATCTGTCAGCTTGTAGTTTATCCCACCACAATGTTGCATGTCCCTTCAATCTTGTGAAAACATGCTTGACCTTCTTGTCCTCTTCGAATTCTTCATAGTCAAAGTACGTGTCTAGATCTCTAATCTAGTCTAGAAGCTCCTCTGCATCAAAGTTTCCCTCCTAAACTGGAATGTCCATTTTCCCTCTTGCACCCATCCTTACAATATCTTTGATCAAACGTTCATTTGATGGATCTTCGGCTGCAACTTCTTCTTCACATTCAGCTTCAACTTCGCTTTCGTAATCACTGAGATCCCCAGCACTGATTGTACGCCTTTGTGTTTTTTCCATGTCTTCGAGTCTAGCTCGTAAGTCATGCATTTCTCTCTCCATTTCTGGATTATGCACCTACCTACCCCTTTTTCTCGGGATTTCCCTCTCCTCTGGATCGAGTGATTTTCTATCCCTTCTCCTTGGAGGCATAATGAATCCTTCTCTTCTCTTCTTCTCTGCTACAGAAAGAAAATAACCTTTATGTGCTCTGATACGAAACTGATGCCTACACGTACGCACCCTCCACAACCCGCAGGTCGATAGGACCACGTCAACATGGGATCTTTCCTTTATCACTGGCACGAAGAGCTCCAAACAACTCTTCTATTTCCCTTTCGGTAAATCCGAACCCACAAGCAACTCCGTGAAATTCCCCTTGTACTTTGGGAGATCGGGTTTCGCGCCTTCGCGAATCAAAAGGTCGAGCGTCTGTCTCTCGAATCCCCGAGACCCGATAGCGGTCAACGCTGACCCGTCCTCTTTCCTTTTCGGATCTTTTTCTGTCATGATTTTGACGATTGCGATGTTGAGTGACTCACCTCTCCAACTCCCGAATTCTGATATGCCGAAACGCCGATGAGCTCGCGTAGTTGAATTTTCAACGCCCCTACTCCGTCGGGATATCGGACTTCGTGGTATCGCAAATCCTGATGCTAAGGGTTCGGGCCTTTACCCCATGAAACCCTAAAATAGTCAACAGTCCTTGACCCGCGACAAAAATACAATGATACAATGAGGGTGTCTATATCGCGTTTCCCTCCTTCCTTCTAAAACTGTCTAATCTACAATTGAATTTTATCTACATTACATTTATTATCATAAATGCTTCCATCTACTTAAGGACGAGAGTGAATCGCTCAAGGTCCATGTCAGGCTGCTAAATTGTAGCTTTCAAGTGTCCTGAATCACTAAATTGTCAAACCAGGGCTAGTATACTTCGAGCTGATACACAGTATGTGCAGGCAAGCGTCTAGTCTTTTATTCGAATGCTATCCTAAAAATAAAGCAC
>ML778108.1:77349-132245 GCA_009831015.1 Picea engelmannii | reverse complement strand
GGCAACGGCTCCAGCTGGCCTGTGACTCTGCTATCCCTTCATCGAACCATAACGCATGCCATGATGCATTGGTTTCGAACCGCTCCACTGGTACCGCTACGGTGTGAGTTGGTACCTGGTACCGGAACCCTGCGCCAAGAATAACAATGGTACCTACCCAAGTGATATTAGCTCATTTATCAAATTAAAGTATTAAAAATTCATAATAATAACTTGAATTTCAAAGATACCTTAGGTGACCCCTTTGAGTGGGAAAGGGCTGTTGATTATATCAAAAGGAGGTCAAAAAGGGTGGTACTGGCATATAATTGGAGGTCAATGGTATGTAGTATGGGCAAAGAACATGGTCAAAACCGAGGACCAACAGTCCATTACATTATACAAGTGTGGCTTCAATAAATGGCTATATTTAAGGTTGGTGCATCAACTTCAAGGGAAAATTCAAAATATGAGTTGGGTTGATCCAGCTGTCCGGTGCCTTCGCACTGGCTCGCTTGATGTTGGCGATGCTCCTGCATCATACTCCCTCGCTTGAAACTTTTCATGGGCTTCTGTCCATGAGCTCGCACACGGTCCGTCCATGCCTTTGAATCCCTGCTTCGTTCTCCCAGCTGGCATCTTCAACTGGATGGTCCTTCCACTTGACCAAATACTCGAAGTATTCCTTTCTCCTGGTCTTCTTATTCACTCTTTTATCCAATATCCGCTCCATCTGCTGCTTTTCTGCAACTAGCATCTGCTTTCGCCACTGAACCTCTGGCTGCTCATTTTTTGTCCCTGCTTCCTTAGGTTTATATGGGTACAAATCTAATACATTGAATATCTAAGATATTCCGATTCCATCCGGTAATTCAATCTCATAAGCATTTGCCCCGAATTTTCTCAAGACCCTACATGGTCCGATTTTCTTCATCTTCAGCTTATTGTATGTTCCTCTCGGGAACCTTTCCTTCCTCAAATGTGCTAGAATCAAGTCACCAACTTCAAACTAAAGTTGTCTTTTGTGTTAATCTTCTCTACGTTTATACTCCTGACTTGCATTCTTCAATTGCGCCTTCACCTTACTATGAAGTTCCCTCATCGCCTCGACGAACTCTTCTGCACTAGCACTCCTAGTCGCAGTCTATTCTGAATCCCTCAGTTCAGAGACTCATCTCGACTGCATGCCATAAACAATCTAAAATGGACTCCGCCCTGTTCTTTTGTTCACTGAGTCATTATACGCAAACTCTGCGTATGGTAATATATTTTCTCACTGGTTCTGGTGCTCTGTCACCAAGCTTCTCAATAAGTCTCCCAAACTCCTGTTCACCACTTCCGTCTGTCCATTCGTCTAAGGATGATAAGAAGAACTAAATGCCAAGTTAGTTCCGATATTCTTCCACAATGTCCTCCAGAAGTGACCTACGAACTTCGTATCTCTATCTGAAATTATGCTTCTGGGTAAGCCGTGAAGTCGAATGACTTCTTTGAAAAACAGGTTCGCAATATGTGTTGCGTCACTGGTTTTCTGACATGGGATAAAGTGTGCCATCTTGGAAAATCTATCCACTACCACAAATATTGAATCAAATCCTCTTTGTTTCCTTGGCAACCCCAATATGAAATCCATGTTAATCTCATCCCACGGCCTCTCAGGTATGGGCAACGGTTGATAAAAACCTGCATTATTCCTTCTTCCCTTCGAATGTTGGAAAATAGTGCATCTATCCACAAATCTCTTGACCTCGGCTCGCATTCCTGGACAAAAGTATGATTCCTTCATCTTTGTGAATGTCTTGTCATGACCAAAGTGTCCGGCAAATCCTCCACCGTGTTTCTCCTTTAGCAGATTCTCCCTCATAGAGAAATTCGGAATACACAGCTAATTGCCCTTAAGCAGCAATCCTTCTTGGATCATGTAGTCGGCCCACTGGCTCCTATCTCTGAGAAATGGATTCTTAGCTGCTTCATACGCTTCCTTGAAGTCTGGATCATCTGCGTACATGTCTCTGAGATCATCAAAACCCAATGTTTTGACTCTGAACTACTGCAACAACAAACACTTCTTGCTCAAAGCATCAACCACTTTGTTAGCTGTACCAGAAATATTTTTAATCACAAATGTGAAATTCTCCATATACTCTACCCATTTTACATGCCTCTGATTCAACTTCTCCTATTGAGTCACAAACTGTAATGTATGATTATCATTGTATAAGACAAATTCTTTCGGAATCAAGTAGTGCCTCCACTTCTTCAATGCCTGAATGATGGCATAAAACTCCTTATCATATGTGGAGTACTTCACCTTTGCTTCATTCAGCTTCTCGATGAAATATGCAATCATTATGTCTTCCTGACTCAAGACTGCCCCTATTGCAAATCCGCTTGCATCGCATTTCACCTGAAATGTCTTTTGGAAATCCGGAAACACCAAAACTGGTTGTTCCATAATCTTCCATTTCAAAAAATTGAAACTTTTATCAGCCTCTTATGTCCAGTGAAAATATTTATGTCTCTTCTTCACTGTGTCCATCATTTCCGCACTAATTCCACTGAAATTCTTGATGAACTTTCGGTAGAAACTAGCTAACCCGTGAAAACTTCTCACCTTAAAGATACTCTTTGGTGATGGCCAATTCCCGATCACCTCCACCTTATCTGGATCCATTCTCAATTTATCTGCAGAAATAACAAACCCCAGATAAATGAGCTCTGTCTTCATGAATGAGGACTTCTTCATGTTTATCAACAACTTCTCCTGTTGTAGCCTCTTCATCACTGTAGCCAAATGCTTCAAATGTTCAGCCACTGTCTTACTGTAAATCAGTATGTCATCTAAATACACAATGGCAATTTTCCTGATGAACTCCCTGAGGACTTCGTTCATCAACCTCATGAAGGTACTCGACGCATTCGTTAAGTCAAACAGCATAACAAGCCATTCATACAACCCTTCGTTGGTTTTGAATGTTTTCTTCCATTCATCACCTCCTCTCATGCGAATCTGATGGTATCTACTTTTCAAATCAATCTTTGAAAAGTACTTTGCTCCACTCAAGCAATCCATCAGATCATCCATCCTCGGCAATGGAAATCTATACCTGATGATTATTTTGTTGATCGCCCTCGAGTCGGTGCACATCCTCCAACCTCCATCTTTCTTCGGACTGAGTACTGTTGGAACAACACATGGACTCAAACTCTCTCTGACCAACCCTTTGTCCAACAAATCCTGGACATGTCTTCTGACCTCCTCATTCTCTTGCGGCGTCAATCTGTACGCGGATTTTTTCGGCAAACTGGCTCCTGGTATGAGATCAATATGATGAATCACACTCTTGATTGGTGGTAACAAACAAGATAATTCGTCCACTACTATATCAGCAAATTCTTCCAGCAGTTCTTGAATATCTTCTGGTAAATCATCAACTCTCGTGTTGTTTAAAACAATCCTCGGTTTCCTGACCACAAAGAATTGCGGTTCTTCTTTCTTCTTTACCTCAGTAATAAGTTCCTTCCCACTCATGAGAAGTACAGTGTTGCTTACTTCAGGCTTCACTTCCTTATCCTTGATTGGAAGCAACATGTGATTTCTCCCATTCCTCTCTAGGGTGTATGTGTTCATTCTCCCGTCATGAATCACATTCATGTCATATTGCCATGGTATACCCAACGATACATGACAAACATCCATAGGAATAACATCACACAATATTTTATCATTATATCCTCCTATCTTGAATTCAACTAAACATTGTTTAGTGACAGTTACCTGATGTCCCTTTTCAACCAAGAAATTATGTATGGGCTCGGATGATCAATCGTCTCCAGCTCCAGCTTTTCTACCATCTCGGTTGAAACGAGATCATCAGTGCTTCCACTGTCTACAATAACCTTGCATACCCTGTCCTTGGTCTTGCAAGCAGTCCAGAATAACCTGTTCCTTTGGACTGAACTCTCCACCTCCTTCTCTGGTGTCAAAAGAACTGTTTGCATCATCAACAATCTTCCGCCTTCAGCGTCTTCTACCTCAACATCCCGTCTCGGCACTTCGGTGATGTGAGATTATCCTCCATCTTTCTTTTTATCAGGACACTCATAAGACTTGTGCCCATTCTTTCCACATGTGAAGCATTTTATCACTCCACCTCTTCCTCCTCCTCTACCTCCAGTACGAGGAAAAGTGTTGTTATCAGCATAATCTCCTCTCTGTTCAGTATGCTATCCTCTCTGCTTAGCATATTTCCCTCACTGTGAGGTTCCACCTCTCTCAGTTCGAGTTTGAGGTTTCTTCCAGTCTTTCTTGGGTTTCTGGCTTTTTTCCTGGGTAACTGATTTGCCTCTGGGCTAACTTCTGCATCGACTTCTTTGACTCTCCTTTCGACTCAGCTTCTCTTCAGCTTTGAGAGCCAATTGATAAGCATCTTCCACCATCCAAATGGTTAGCATGCTCATCTCATCCTGGATATCGTATCTCAGGCCATTCATGTATCTGGAAACTTTTTCATCATCGCTCTCCCGATGACCTGCCTTGATGTTCAGTTTGTAGAACTCTTCAGTGTACTCTTTCATTGACATCAGCTTCTGTCTCAGGTTTTGCATCCTTCTGAACAAAGTGATCTGGTAGTATCTGGGGATGAATTTTTCTTTCATCTTTGCAATCATCCTGTCCCAGCTTTTGATCTTTTGCTTGCCCTTGCAGCATCTGTCATCTTATAGTTCATCCCACCACAATGCTACATGTCCCTTCAATCTTGTGACAACATGCTTGACCTTCTTGTCCTCTTCAACTTCTTCATAGTCAAAGTACGTGTATAGAGCTCTAATCTAGTCTAGAAGCTCCTTTGCATCCAAGTTTCCCTCATAAACTGGAATGTCCATTTTCACTCTTGCACTCATCCTTACAATAGCTTTGATCAAACATTCATTTGATGCATCTTCAGCTGCAACTTCTTCTTCACGTTCAGCTTCAACTTTGCTTTCATAATCACTGAGATCCCCAGCACTGATTGTACGTCTTTTTGTTGTTTCTATGTCTTCGAGTCTAGCTCGTAAGTCACGCATTTCTCTCTCCATTTCTGGATTCTGCACCTGCCTGCCCCTTCTTCTCGGGATTTCCCTCTCCTCTGGATCGGGTGATTGTCTATCCCTTCTCCTTGGAGGCATAATGAATCCTTCTCTTCTCTTCTTCTCTACTACAGAAATCAAAGAACCTTTATGTGCTCTGATACCAAACTGATGCCTACACGCATGCGCCCTCCATAATCCGTAGGTCGAGAGGACCACGTCAGCATAGGATCTTTCCTTTATCACTGGCCCGAAGAGCTCCAAACCACTCTTCTATTTCCCTTTCGAGAAATACGCACCCACAAGCAACTCCGTGAAATCCCCCTTGTACTTTGGGAGACCGAGTTTCGCGCCTTCGCGAATCAAAAGGTCGAGCGTTTGTCTCTCGAATCCCCGAGACCCGATAGCAGTCAACGCTGACCCATCCTCTTTCCTTTTCAGATCTTTTTCTATCGTGATTTCGACGATCGCGATGTTGAGTGACTCACCTCTCCAACTCCCGAATTTTGATATGTCGAAACACTGATGAGCTCGCGCAGTTGACTTTTCAATGCCCCTACTCCGTCGGGATATCGGACTTCGTGGTATCACAAATCCTGATGCTAAGGGTTCGGGCCTTTACCCCATGAAACCCCGAAACAGTCAACAGTCCTTGACCCACGACAAAAATGTGCCACCTGTCCACTCGCTGACTCCTCTGTGGCCCACACGATCCTTTCCACTATCGGGACTTTGCGTTTCATGATTTTGCGATTCCCGTTGCAACAATTACAGGACTTCGACTTACGAAACCCCGATACATGAGACCACGTTCAAATCCAATGGCTTTGATTGTCTGGGATCGATGGTCCTATCCCTCCTAAGCTTAGAACCTCCGAAAATACCTGCGATATTCCTCCTGCTCCTTCGCGAGATCTAACAGCTCACGGAATTTCCTGAATCCTCCTCGGAGAATTCTGACCGTCCGTTTCCTTTTGATGATTTCTGCAATTTGACTAAGTGTTCCTTCACAAACTGGTCCTCTTGCGCGCAATCTTACGATGCCTCCTGAATATTTCCGGTCGCAAATTCTCTGCACTGTCCTTCAATCGGATTTTGAAGGCCTTATCCTTCCTAAACTTTTCCACGGTTTTCAAGCCCCTCGAAAAAAGAAAACCTTTGCACGCACTCCTTACGGCAACCTCCAACCACTTCCAAGTGTTGAAGTCCTTCGACTCTGCGCACTCCTTGCAGCAGCAAATCTCTAAATGCTTTGCTCAGATTTGCAACTCCGAGACTCTACTTGGCCTGTGCACTCCTTGCATGGCTCCTATGTCCCAAATGCACTTCTGTGTGAATGAGAACAAAGGTTAAACTATCTAAGCCTTCTATCAATGCACTCCTTGCGGACAACTTCAACTGCACTCCTTGCAGGAACTCTTGCTCAGACAGAGAAACAATTGAAACTCATTCCTACTTCCTTTCAGGCTTCAATCTCAACACATGAAATCATATACACAGCATATAAAGAAAATGTATAACACAAAGTAAACATTCATGAGCACATAAATTAAATACATACACAGAGAGTAAACACGACGCCATGAATTTGAATCAATTTCCTTCTATTAATTCAAGATCTGTACATGGGTGTTCTCGCATAGCTCTCTGCATGTTCTTGCTCTTTTCTCCAACTATCTTACAATGATACAATGAGGGTGTCTATATCCCGTTTCCCTCCTTCCTTCTAAAACTGTCTAATCTATAATTGAATTCTATCTACTTTACATTTATTATCATAAATGCCTCCATCTACTTAAGGATGAGAGCGACTCTCTCAAGGTCCATTACATTATACAAGTGCGCCTTCAATAAATGGCTATATTTAAGGTTGGCGCATCAACTTCAAAAGAAAATTCAAAATATGAGTTGGGCTCATCCAGCTGTCTGGTGCCTCCACGCTAGCTCACTTGATGTTGGTGATGCTCCTGTATCACTTGGTTGTCCTCCTCTTCCGAATCTACCTACCAATGGGTTAGCAAATGAAGTGACTCTTACTACACCATGAGTTGTAGTGGATGGAATAATTCTTCCTGTACCACATAGAAATATTCCTCTAGGATCTCTAGGTCTATTCATGCATCCTAAATTAACATGATTTAAAGTTAGTGAAACAAATAGTTACAACAATTTTTTGTTTTTGTTTTTGTGTAAAATTGCATCTTAATGTGTCTTACCATCTTTATGTATAGGTATCTATTTCTCTATGTCTATTTATATATTCTTTCTAAATTAACACCTACAAATTTCCCAATTCTTTTTAGCATTTCCTTGGCAATGACAACAAAAATGACAAAAAAATTGTAATATTACTTTTGTTACAAAGGAAATAGATATAAACTTTGTTTCATTAAATCATCAACTCCTAATTGGTGGGTATTTGTGAAATGTTATGCACAATATATGCATATTTAGGTCATTTGTAGTATCCAATGAAGTAAATCAAGGCTATTTTATTTATAATTCAAACACTTAAACTATTATATTCTACTCAAGTAAAACAAGGTTATAGCGGGTTACAATTATATGCCTAAAGTCCATATTTACGTTTTCCTATAACAATAATATCTTGTTTTGATTGGTTTGATTTATAATTCAAGAAATGAATGTTTAACTTGTAAATCTTAGAGTGAAATTGAAATCTGCACACCACAATGGTTGATTGAATTTAAATTTTAAAGTTGCATAACACATATTGAACAAAAAATAAATCATTGAATAGAGACAAACAAATTCATGAACAAAAAAACAATGTACCAGAACAAAGGGGGCCCTCCCTCTTCTAGAACAAGTTTTTGAAAGAAACTACAGACTTATGAGATTAATTGAACATCAAAACTTAGGTCAAAATATATTTTATTAAGATTTGAAAACATGTATTAGCAACAATTCACTATCCATGCTATCATAATAATCATAACTAAATCTATACTACCTTTGCATGTCATGTTGTATTTATAAGTACAAAGTGTTTCACAAAGGAGAAAAATATCAAATCACAACATTTGAAAGTTTGTTACAATCTACAATTGAGCAGGGATTCTTGAACTTGCTAGTCCAGTGACAATTATGCTATTAGATTGTTGGAATTTGTTGTTGAATCAAGCCAATAGATTGTTGGAACTTGTTGTTTAATCAACAGGAGTCTGGAAATTGAATTTGTTGTGCTAATCCGGTGACTTGACATTTGGACTTGATCCTCTGATATGACCTTGCATTATGCCTTTTCTTGACATTTGGAACATGCTAGAGCATCTACTCAAAACCTTGAATGTCCTCCACTTGTTATATATAACTTTTTCATTGCGCTATTGGAGGTTCCATTGAATGCTATAGGTTATCAAACATCTTGAAACATATAACATTCAATGGTTTATAAATAATCTTTTAATGTTACTTACGTTATAAATAATTAAGAAAACATTTCCTTTTACCTTGATTCCTCCTGAGTGGATATACCTTGCATAAAATATGGAAAATTAATAAAGAAATGTTATCTTGGTAAAAAGGGTAAATAAAAAGGTAGGTAAAAGGACTAGTTAGCACTAAAAAATGATGTCAAAATGGTGAACCAACATGGGTCTAACCCTATGGTCCAACTCCAAACATCCAAAGATAGGGTTGAATAATCCTTCATTGAATGAATGGAATCAATCAAGAGAGCTCGAGAGACAAATATTAAGTCCTACACCTATAAAAGGTAGGTGGGCCCTGATGTTGAGTCAAGCTTTAATGAACCAAACCATTCTATTATTTTTATGTTTGAATGAGCAAAGGGCTCCCCAATCACCAAGACTAGGGTAATGAGTTGGGAAGATAAGGACTTCAAGTTGATAGATACTAGTGTCTAATTGTTGACTCGTTCACGTAATCAATGTCGTATATCAACTAGAAGTTATTAGGATAACTTAATTTTATAAAGACATATGATAAGACATGGCATTTCGAATTACGAAATTGGGAGATGAGACACAAAGAATTTGAATTAAAGGAGAAACCTTATATATCAATATAAAGTGGGTACAACATCTAATATATCAATATAAAGTGGGTGCAACATCTAATATATCAATATAAAGTGGTTGCAACATCTAACATCTAATATTGTTGAAAAGAATAGCTTAAGAAAAGAAGAATGAAGAGAAGGATAAGAATTATGCAGACATTCTCAAAGGAAGGAAACATGGACAACAAGAGTCAAAGAGGAATGAATGCAAAAGAGATTTATTTCAAAGAAGACCTTGTACCTCTAGGTATCAAAGAAGCTTCAATCATTTTCAAGGAAACAACAAAAGAGAAGATCGTGATCAACCAAGGCATGTATTCAGAAGGACTACATCACAAGGAAGATCATTCACTCCGGAGTATAAAAGCTTATTTTCTCGTTATTGTTTTACTTGTAATAATTTTGGAGATAAAGATGTAGATTGGAGAGCTTATGGAAGAAATGTTCAAGAAAAAAATGTTTATGTGGCCCCCTACAACATCGAATGTTAAAAATGCCACAACTACGGACGCATCGCTCATGATTGTAGAAGCACGATGAATACCTCCATCATGAACAAGAAGTTTTGGAGAAGAAATCAAGAACAAAAAAAAACAGGTGAATGAAGAACAGGTGAATGAAGAACAAGTGAATAAAGAACAGGTGAATAAAGAGCAGGTGAATGAAGTAATCCTAGAAATCATACTCTTAGGATTCACAGTAGTGTGAAATCATGATGAATCTACAGGCAAAGATAAATATGTCAACGATGACTCCACATTGTTGGATTTTCCTTATTTACAGAGAATTAGTGTTACTAGTGTTCTTTTAATTCGTTACCGTTAACATATATATCATGTACTGAGTAGAAGCAACATAAACAAGAGACAAAAAATAACACAAGAGATTTATCATGGGAAAAACCCAAATGGGAAAAAAACCAGCAACCTTTCTTAGATAGATTTCATTCACAAAGCAAGTCCAATCAAATAAACCCTATCACGAGTGCTAGATTAACCAGAAATAACACCCTAGATGCAACAACAACATCATACAAAGTTAGCGTACCTCCTCAAGGAGTAGCGCACAAGAGAGAGATATCAAAGACTGAGAAATAATAAACTATGTAGCTACAACTACTGCGTCACCTCCTCCAAAATTGCATCTTTCTTTTGTGCAGTTGGGAGAGTGCGAGTGAGTGAAGAAATGAGACAAGATGTACTCTATTTATAGTCTTCCTGGCCACTAGACTGGGCCGAATTCTTCTCTGGATAGGTTTATTTTCATTGTTACTTTATTCTTCTGGGCCAACTTCTCTTCTTTGATATTTCAATATCTTTTCAATGAATATCTTGCTTCTAGAATCTTCTCTGCATCTGAGAAAGGTCATCTAGGATGGAAAGATCCTCCCACGGCTACCAAAACATCAACACTTCCTCTTATATAGGGAGGCATCTTTCATGATGTCTTCATCTCGTAATCCACTGACTACTCTGAAATCTGCTAGCAGGCACACGACTGCTACAATGCCTTTGATAGCCCGAATCATCAGGCACAATATCTGTGATCAAGCAGTAGCACACACAGCTACATCAAGCAATCTCTATGATAATCAGATAGTATCACACAAATATTATAATATCATCTAATAGATCACAACTGTTGCCAAGTAGTACACAACTATTGTCCAATGACACACAATCACTGTTAGTGGAACACATCCACTGTAGTAGCACACAACTACTATCTGGAGTCACATAGCCTCTGCCAATGGAACACATCCATTGAAGTAACACACAACTATTGTTTGACGTCACACAACCTCCACCAATGGAACACATCCACCAAAGTAGCACACAACTATTGTTTGGAGTCACACGACCTCCGCCAGTGGAACACATCCACCAAAGTAGCACACAACTATTTCCAGAGTCACACAGCCTTTGTCAGTGGAACATATCCACCGAAGTAGCATACAACTATTGTCTGGAGTTACACAACCTCCACTTGTGGAACACATACACCTAAGTAGAACACAACTACTATCCGAAGTAACACAACCTTCGCGAGTGGAACACATCCACTGACGTAGCACACAACTATTTTCTAGAGACACACAATCTCCACCATAGTCTTATGAATATGCGTGTGATTTTTCTTCTCTCAGCCTGTCCAATAGTACATTACCTCCTTAGTCACCTCATGTGACTGATCTAGGGAACCCTTGGCCAGAGGGGTTAGTCGACATGAGAAGAAACAACACACCTCCCTCTCAATGAGGGTGGATATTCGACAACACTCCAAGATTCTCCATGATGTACTCATACTTCACTCTTTACAAGGGCTTGGTGAGAATGTCCACTATATTCTCTTCAGTGGATATGTACTGGAGCTCCATTGCTCTTCTCTCCATCATGTCCCAGATGTAATGATATTTTATTTCTATATGCTTAGACCTGTCATGGAATACAGGGTTCTTAGTAAGCTTCACACAACTTTGATTATCACAATGTATCAAAGTTGTCTCTAATTCTAGATCAAATATCTTGGCTATCAACTTCTAGATCCACATTGCTTCACGACTTTCAACACTTGCTAAGATATTCTCTACTTCCGATGTACTAAGTTCCACCAATGTTTGCTTCCTGCTGAAACATGAGATCATACCTGATCCCAAACTAAAATAACATCCAGAAGTACTCTTCTAATCCATTGCACTCCTTACCCAGTCAGAATCTATATCATTTCAACTTCACATCTCCACCCGAGACAAATCTCAATCCATATCCAACCATACCATGAAGCTACCTCAACATATGCTTTTCTTCCATCCAATGTACTTGTCTAGGTTCAACCATGTGTTGATTCAAGCTATTCACTCTAAATCATATGTATAGCATGGTGTTAACGAGGTACATCAAGGATCCAATCAACTGTTTGTACATCGTGGGATCCACCAAATATGAATATTTGTCACTCAAGAGCTTTATATTTATCGTCCTAGGTGTGGTCATGGACTTGCAGTCCATCATCCTGAATCTTTGTAGAATATCAACAGTATATTTTCCTTGGCTAAGGAAAATATCATATGATCTCTGCTACACTTCTAATCCCGATAAGTAATGCATCAAACTTAGATCCTTCATCTCGAACTCTGAAGAAGGCTCCCTCTTTCACCCAACTATGAGATTCTCATCTCCTGTCATAAACAAGTCGTCCACATGTAGGATCAATGGGAAACCATAAAACCAATTTTTGATCTAACATATCATGCCTTGGGTGCCTACTTATGCCCATACAAAGAATTCTTCAATTTGCAGACATGATACTCCTTATCATGTATCTTGTGGTTTCTCTGTGTACACTTCTTTTGGATACTAGAGCAAGTGTCTCGTCATAATATTCTCCCTCTTGCTGGGAGAATCCTCAAGCCAAAAATCAAGATTTGTACAACTCTATGCTGCCATCTGCAACATGCTTGATCTTGTAGATCAACTTGGAAGTCACTAATGGCGTCCCTTCTGGTCTCGGAACCACCTCCCACACATCATTCTTCATGATGGACTGATACTCCTCCATCGTGTCATATTTCCATTCCTACTTCTCAGCAACTTCTTCAATGGTGGAAGGATTTGAATCAATGATGTTGCTCATCAGTGCCACATAGCTGGAAAACATGTGTGGTTTTTGGAAGTAAGAAAAAATATATATCCCAGTTCTTCTGACTAGTTTCCTCCTCTATCACTGCAACAAGGTCTATCGAGACAAGGGAATCCTCCCAGGAGATCTCACATCTCCTAGAAGCCTTTGAAGCTTTGATCTAGCCTGCTCAACTCATGGCACCTATCTGTCAGTCTTGGAAGATGTGCCTCTCTCTCCTATATGAATCTGAGAAGGAATACTTTCAGAATGAAATTCTCTAAGCCACTGACTCTCTCTGAGATCATGCTCACTTTGAATCTACATCCTCCCTTTGAAGCTTGAATCCCTCTGAGTCTATATGATCTTTGAAGCCACATGATTTCGCTGCATCTATTGACTTATTCTGAAGTTTGATCTCCTATGGACTATGCTGGGAGGTTTCTCCTCCCCACTGGATTCTAAGGGTTGACGCCTTCTGAAATCTAGCTCCTTCTGAGATGGTACTTGGTGGGGATGCCTGCCTCACCACTGGTGGATTCATTTTCTTCTCTTCATAGTATGGCTTATTACTGTCACATATCTGTATCTCCTTTGAATTATGTAAGGTATCACGAGAACGTGTTGGTTTTACTTCATGGTTTTTAGGTAGGGCCCTTCTGGCACTACTAAATCTTTCTGATGATCTGAAGAGTGGTCAAATTAGTTTTATAGTCATATTTGGAGCCTTCTTCTCCTCACAGTCAATATCCATAAGAGATACTCTTATTTGTCTTCTTCTTCACATGGGTGTATACATTCTTGTACACAATTCTATGTCTCGACTAGAGACTGTATAAATAGTTTCCTCCTGCAACCGTCATCATACCTCCTTCTCATAGCTATCACATGTGTCTTGTCCGGAACAAGAGACAAGAACAACATTTCCATGGTAACCTCCATGGAATGGTTAGTAATCAAGAACATCTCCTAGAGGAGATCAATTTCATCTTACAGACAAGTATATCATCAAAAATGAGCATTTTCTTAATGGAAATCATATGGAGAGTATTCAAGTATACCTAAACATTTGATAGCAATAGAAAATAATAAAGATGCAAAGATAGCTATCCTAGGTACAATACTTTCTTAAGCAATAACAATATAAAATATCAAACCTGATATGCAAACCTGGAGTCTGGTGTTGTTGTTCTTCTTAAGTTTCCTTCTATCATTCATATGAAAACACTATTGTCTAAAAGAAAAATTATTCAGCCTTTTATTCCTTTGAGTGCTCTTCTATATCTTCTGCATGTGCATGGTGTTTCTTCTTTTCCTTTTCATTTCTATCTGGACATTGAAAGGCATAGTGTCCCATATTCTAGAAACTGTAGCATCTAATCTTTGGGGAAACCTTCTTGTAATGAGGTCTCTTAGACTTCTTCAGTATTCCTTCTTCCCTTTTAGTTCTCTTCTTCACTTTGGCATAAATTGATTGGTTTTCCTCATCATATACCTTTTGTTTCTTAGATATCAATCTAAATTCCTCTTTAGAGCAATCTGCCCATAACTTGTCAATCTTGGGTAACTTCCTTCTTGCACAAATTCCTTGTACAAATGGGTCCCAAGAGGGAGGGAAACCATTTATCATAGTGATTAATATTTCAACATCCTCTATTGGATCTCCAATGGCTGCTAACTAGTATTTTATCTGTGAGATCCATGTAAAGAAGTTGGTTATCGTCTCTGACTTGTTCATGGTCACATTTATGAGTTGATGTTGTAGGGTAATCTTCTAACTAGTGTTATTTATTTCATAGATTCTTGTTAGGGAATCAAACATATCCTTTGTAGTCTTTAGTTATGATAAAATCGGTATCAGGTGATCCTTGATTGAGTCTGTCAAGATCCTCTTGGCCTTGACCTCATTCTTCTTGAACTTTTCCTTTGATTCTTCATATTCGGGTTTTGGAAGCATATTCTTGACATGATACAATAATTAATTCTCTTCTAGAATTATTTTTATTCTATGCTTCCAATATCTTAAGTTATCTACTACATCCAATCTATCTTCAACTCTCATATTGGTTGACATTTTCACCAGTAGAAACCCTAGCATTGAAAAACCTTGATTTTTCAAACTTCACCAAACTGCATGTTGATGGTTTTAGGGGGTGTACTAGGTTAGGGAACAATGTTCTATGAAGTAATTATTCCCAATGTCCTTGATATTGTGCTCAACGATCTTGAAAAAGTATTGCAGTTGCAAGGTGCTGCAAGTTGTCGTTGTAGTGATCTTTCCTTCCAGTGGTCAAACTGTTCTGAAGGTGACCAACTCTGATACCATGTTGGATTTTCCTTATTTATAGAGAATTATTGTTACTAATGTTCTTTTACTTCATTACCATTAACATATATATCATGTATTGAGTAGAAACAACATAAACAAGAGATAAAAAACAACACAAGAGATTTATCCTAGGAAAACCCCAAATGGGAAACAAAACCAACCATTCTTACATAGATTATGTTCACAAAGAAAGTCCAATCAGATAAAATATAGCACAATTTCTAGCTTAACCATAAATACCACCCCAACTACAACAACATCACCATACAAAGGTAGCGCACCTCCTCAAGGAGTAGTGCACAAGAGAGAGATACCAAAGACTGAGCAATAATAAACTCTGCAGCTGCAGCTACTGCGTCACCTCCTCCAAAATTGTTCCTTTCATATGTGTAGCTGGGAGAGTGAGAGTGAGTGAAAAAATGAGCCAAGAAGTCCTATATTTATAGTCTTCTTGGCCACTAGACTAGGCCAACTTCTTTTCTAGATAGGTGTCTTTTCATTATTACTTTATTATTCTAGGCCAACTTCTCTTCTAGGGTATTTCAATACCTATTCAATGGATCTCTTGCTTCCAAAATATTCTCCACATCTAAGAAAGGTCATCTAGGAGGGTAATATCCTCTCGTAGGCACCAAAACATCAACATGCATCAGTGCAGCTTCATGGAGACTCCTAGTAAATATGAATGTTGAAGAGGGGGAGTCTAGGAAGTAGCTATTACATATCAGAGAGCTATCTTTCAGGCAATGTGAAGTGTTTGTTTGTATATATTGGGAAGAAATATTATGAATGACAAAGTGGTTTATTAAGAAGCAGTTTTTCAAGAACACATCTCCATGCAGGTATGAAAAAGTCAACTGCTAGTTACGAAGAATATCATGGACACTTTGGAGGCAAATATTTATGATTGTATGGAATATTTCAAGAATGTATTCAAGTAGGGACATATTCAAAATAGATTGTTGTAGACATGTAGATCTTGATTTTCAAACAACTTGAGAAGCAGGAATATGTAGTGACCAATTACAACAAAGTCAAAGAAGTATTCAGAAGAGTAAAGTGACACATGGGTCAACATCATGTGTAGCAGTGTCATGGACAGTTTTGAGACACATGGAAATAAATGAACTCATGAGATATGTGGCAGGTCTAGAATACAATACTTGACAGAAATTAGAGAATTTACACAACAATGGATGAAAGAATGAGCTCAAAAGGAATTGCAGAAAGGAAGATGGACTCATTGTAAAGAATATGACTCAAAAGTAAAGCATATCGACAGAGAAAAACCATCAGGAAAATTTATACTGTCAAGAGAATATTGTTGTTTGATTACGTCATTGATGTCAGTTTAGTGAAGATGACAAGCCTTGAAAACTTGAAGTCAAGTAATGAAGGAATCTTGACATGAATGATTTTCTCATATACATCACTAGATTATGTAACAGGAAGCACCAATGGAAAAAGAGCACCGGAAGAGAGGAAAGAAAGCATATACAGAAATCCCCACATAGATATGCATGACATTTTGTAAGAGAATATAGGGAGGAGAGAAATCATCATAGGCAGTTACCCTTAATGTCAAAGGAGAAGAGATAGGAAAAAAGTATAAGAGAAAGATTAGAGGCATGAAGATAGAGGAAGCGCATGAAGACACAGAGATATTTTTCAGAGAAGGTAGATTGTTAGGGGGAGTCACTCTTTTCTATTGATATAAAATTGGAAGAGGAAGACCAAAAGATAAAAATAAAAGGCATGAAGATAGGTGGAGAAACCCCAAAGAGATTTACCCTTTCCCATTGATGTCAAAGGGGGGGAGAAACATGAGGAGAGAAATATCGGGAGCATTGATCACATGTGGAGTATGAGTGTTTCCAACAATGCCAAAGGGGGAGATTGTTAGATAGTTGGTTGTCATTGATGTCAACCGTGGTCAACCCTAGAAGAATCCCTGAAGCAATTTTGGAAGCATCTAAAAGTGATGGGTGTATTTTAAGAAGTCTCCAAAGCGGTCCCCTTATGGTGTAGCTTTAAGAATGGCCCTCATGGGAAGATTCTTTGAAGAAGTCTACATGAATCCTAGAGATGTGGTCATGAATCTCGAAGTTGTTTGAGGAAAAGGAGGATGATGGAATCTACTAATGCATTAAAAAATCTCATAGATAGATATTCCTCATCATGCCATTTCCAACGGTAAGTGGTACACCATGTGGTTTGTCACCGTTCAATATATATGTTCTCTTGAAGATGGAATCCCTGAAGTATGGTTAAAAATCCCTAAATAGTTGTAACAAGAAGTGACAAGTGGACCCCAAATTAATTAAAAGAAGAAAAGTTGTTCCAAACAAGAAGTTACAAGTCAGCTCCATTGCAGTGAATATTAAAATAAATATTAAGGACATTGTTGGTAAAGTCGGCCCCAATGGAATAATCATTAAAAATTATTTTGAATTTTATTTGGGTCAAGTCGGCCCTAAAACGAGGATGTCATATATAGTATAAATAAGGCATCTAGGAGTTCATTTGTCACATCAACTCAAGTGATTTTTATCTGATGTAACCAAGGAGATCTGAGGTGAATTTCAGAGGGAATATGAAGTGAATCAGGGAAAAATTCCAAGGGAGGATGATGTGTTCTAAGGTATGTTATTTAAAGGTACAAATAATATAAGAACTATAAGTTTTAGTGGAATATTTTCTTCAAATTTATGTAACTTTGAATTGATACAACTGATAATGACAATATTATAACAAAATATGACAAATATATACATTCAAAGTGGTGAATTAAACAATTTTTTAATCTCTCATTTTGAAAAAATCAGTCTCACTAAAGTTCTAAATTTTAGATCCACTGTATAATTCCATATTTAATGAGATATGTGTTCTATATGCAAGATATTCTAAGATAAAGTTATTTTCAGCCTCCACCTTCTTAGTATCACACAGATGAAATAAATTAAAGGGGGATTTAATTTGAGACAAAGAAATCAAGTAAATTCGAAAGTGCTAGAAATGAGAAAAAATATTTCACAAAAAACTAAAAACCATAACATATTTGAATGAATGACATTTTCATAAAGAAAAATAAATCAAATTGATGTAGCATAATCCATATGTTCCATTACCATATTATTAAATACACATTTAAGCACATTATAAATGAGAAAAATTACTTGCAAATATTAAATAATGTACTCAGAATTCAACCATGCAAGAACATAAGAAAATGAAGGAGTGGAGGAAATCAATCATCTACCAAAATTTTTCCAAAACATTAATAATACATGCAAAAAAAAATCCTATTTTCATATTACATCGTTCTTCCTCTCTGAGTTATCCTCCCTTCTCCTTTTCTTTGAATCCATTACATATATTTATACAAAGTTAAAATGGAAGTTACAAGAAACTGTTTAGCATCCCCTTTGACATTTTACATAGTCTTCCAACCTTTGAAAGGTGGATTGCAATTTGAATTCTCTTTGAAAGACCATCACAAAATCATTAATTTCCTAAAGCAATCTCTTACTATCTCCCTCGACACCTCATGCATTCCTTTTGATACGTTGGATGCTTTTTCCAAGTTGTCAATATCCTTTAGTTCCATGGTGTATATATCTGTTGGAATTGACTTGAATTCTATTTTCTGCATAGCAATGTTACACAAAAAGTCTATCTTCTTAGCCATATATGCAAGTCCTGAATCTGATTATTTTTTAAAGGACCGAGACTTCTTATGAAATACATTTTAACTTAGAAATGAATTAATAGAGATTGATCCAAAGATGAAAACCTTCCTCCCTTTCTTGGGAGCTATGTACTATCCCTGCCAATCACGATCACAGGCAACCAATTGCACATAGTTATGTCTAGTTAGTATTCAACAAGATAGTCAAACAATGTGTTGGTTGTGATCCTTCATACAAGTATTAGAATGCAATTTTATCTTCGTAATTTGACTCATATGCATGCAATTATTGTTTCATTCAAACAAGAATACTCAGAAAAGCACATAGGGAGAAGTCGAAATGCCCACGCCCAAATATTTGGATTGACTTATAATCTAGTATGGATTTAAGCTCAAACTCAATGATAACTCTGCACATGTTTGGGATTTCATTTATCCATCGAATTTCCCCCATTTGGGCCTTAGGAGGAAGAAATAATTCAAATTGATGTTGGATGGTAAATATTGTTGGGTCTAACCCTCTCCAGCTCCAAACATCTGAAATCTGGGATGAATAATCCCTCATTTAATGAATGGAATAAACCATGAGCTCGAGTGGCAAATATTAAGCTTACAATTTTTATAGGTGGCCTCTGATGTTGAGTCAAGCATAAAGGAATCAAACAATTCTAATATTTTGATGTTTGAATGAGAAAAGGGCTCCTTGATCACCAAGACTAGTGTAATGAGGAGTTAGGAAGACGTGGGCTTTAAATTGACAAATACCAATAGTTAATGCTAGGCTCACTCACCTAATCAAACTTTGAATCACTACCATATATTGACTAGAGATCATTATCCTTCATAACTTTATAAACATTAAACTGAACATTATATCTCCATCTAAAGTGGGTTCATAAACATTAAACTAAACATTATATATCCATCTAAAGTAGGTCCAACATCTAATATCTATTGATGTCAAACACTCATATTAAAAAGTTTATATGTATGCGTTGAACCATTTTGTGAATAGCCATGATAGCACCATAATTTAATATATCGTTAGGCATGTTAGGCATTATCACTAGTCAAAAAATATATGACAAATGCTTGAATTCATTTCAAATAATATGTAAATTAGGATATGAATCAACATATAAATATAAATGTTCTTATGAATATATACATATTCCAAATTTCACATCCATTTAAATTTCCTCACTAACGATTTTTTTTTTTTTTAAATTGATATCTATTTGTAATTAAAAATTTAAAACTAATAAGTCAATGATACATTTTGTAATCGCCCCTTTATCATGATATAGATTGCCTTAACGAAAAACATTTAAGCATAAAATATGAGTGTAAACTATCACCTTAACCTAAAGCAGCTAAGGTTAATCATACAACTCGCATTAACATTTAATTAAGCTTAATAAGCATAAACAGTTATGTCTGGAATATTTTTATTATTTAATAAAACCTTAAACATCAAAAGTATGTCTCGAGAATTTTTATTATTTAGTAAAACATTAAACATCAAAAGTATGTCTGGAGAATTTTTATTATTTAATAAAACCTATCAAGTATCTCAAGATATACTTCTAACTCTTAAAAAACATTAAATTTTTATTTTTATTTTGGGCTTCATTTCAGCTCCATATGGACGCCAATTGCGTAAAGGAGATCGTCACTCACAGTCTCAGAAAAACCCCACAATCTCGTCATCCACAATAGTCTCAAACTAAATTCGGTGTTGGCTAAAAGCCAAACGAGTTGCACCTTTTCCGACTCCTTCCGAATCCTGATTCCGATGGGTAGATTGTCCGGTCTGCAACAACACTATTCCGACGACCCAACTCAGCCGGCCGTGTCATAAACCGCCGTTAACCGTTTTTCACCATTTCCATCTCTGTAAAACCATTCAACGTCACATCTATCGGTTTCCTTTCGCTCCCTCTCTTGTACGTTCGACGACCGTTTATTTTAATTTTAAAGGGATTTACATCAAGGAACAACAACATTTACATCAATGAAGGTAATTGAAATGAAATACGAATAGGTATTTTAATTTTAATGTGACACTATTCAATAAGTTAGTTCTATTTAGAGTGTGCACATTATTTGTAATTTATTATGTATGGCTAATTAGTAACTCACAGTACCATTTTCCATATGCCAAACAAATGAAGTTCCATCCTTTTAGTCAAGAGTAAAGGGTTAAAGAAAATGAAGTTACAAGACAATTCATGCCACAAATGATAAACTATAATAAAGATACTTGGCACTATCATTTACCACAACTATAACAAAGGAGTTTTCATCTTTTTAGTCAACAATAAAGGGGTCAATGAGGTATATTCAGTTAATAAAGTATGTTAAGGATCTTGAAAATAATTAATATTAAATTTTAACATTTTCGTTTTATAAAAGTAACTTCTAAGGTTATTTAGATGATATAATGTTAGGGATTTTAATTTAATTTGTTGGTGAAAAAGTAGTGAGAAGAATTTAAGACATGGTGATTGATTTTTGGTGGACTCATGTGGTTATTTTCGTGGTACTTCAAAAGGGAATCCAATCACAAGAGGGACAAGGGGATATTTTATTTTTCCAACAATTGCAAAGCATCTTTCTAGCCAATCGTGGGGATATGCATATATAATATCATTGAGATCAATGCTACTTTGACTATGATGAAGACTTGCAAGGATCATGAGCTGAGTTTCTTTGTTCATTTTTGGGAGATTCTATGTCGATTTGTCAATGAATAGTTGGATCTTCTAGGTAAAAAACATTTCCCCTAAGCCACACATTCAAAAATATTTAGATATAGTAAATGAATGTAATTAAATATACTTTACATATGTATATAGAGAGAATAATATATTATTGATGAGTCTACCAAGGTTGCATGCTCATTGTGAGGAAGGGTACCCTCCTTCCTCATACTTTATGGTCACTTGACCCTCCTTTATCATAATTTATATTATTTATTACTAATGTTCATGATGTATTCCTTTCTCGAATGTTGTTGCAGGTGAACCTTTCAAAATTTGGCACCATTACTACAATGAAAGAAGCCTTAGGTGAGAGAATATTGAAGGTGAACCACTCTTGTGTGGTTGACAACACAAGAGAAGTTTGCAAGAAAAAACAAGTTTTGTGAGTTGAAGGTTATGGGAGGAACAAGCTAGAAGTGATAATGATTTATGTGAATGATTGGTTGAACTTTAAATGTTTCCTTTTCACAAAAGAATATGTTGAGATATAGATGTGACATGTAAGAGTGCATTCAACAATTTTGTTCAAAACCACTGTGATCTGCAAAAACAAATCCAATATTAGAGATAATTTTGTGTTAGTAATACAATCAAGTTATACTCAATCCTCATGCATAGAAATGGCTCTAGAGATAATCTTGGTTCATAAGGTTCTTCAAGTGAAGCATGGTCAATGATGAATATCAAATTATTTTCACTATTATTTAATTCACTTGATAATTTGTTTCCTATCAACATGTAAATAAATTTAATAAGGTTTCCTAAAGAGATAATGATTATTGTTTATTGTAAGGTTTATGATTTGGAAAAACACTTCATAAAAATGAATTCTAGTTGCAAGAGTTGAATCTAATCACAAATTAATTGCAAAGCTTAAAGCTTAAGTACAATTACATGTTTATTACTCAGTCACATTCACCCCTAGCTTATCTTGGGAGGTTCATACCCACATAGGGAGGTATTTGTAATTAAAATGTATAAATTTTCTTTTAGGAACCAAGTTTTGTGGATGGAGAAACATACTTCCCATTCTAAGTCCTTTCTTTTGTAATTAAAATTTATAAATTTGATTTTAGGAGGCAAGTTATGTGGATGGAGAAACCCCTTGTCCATTCTGAGTCTTTTCTTTCTTAACGAAATCTAATTATACTACAGCATTAATTGAATTCCATCTCCCAAAATAAATCAAGGACAATATGTAAGATATTCTTCATGAATGTCCTAATTCTTGAATTCAATCATGCAAATTTTCAAAGTTTTAACAAATAGTGATACTTTGTGGAAACCATCATATCAATCTATTCTTTAAGAAAGGTCACGGGGCCAACAATGTTTATGCGCATAACAATAGACATAATTAAGGAGACATTTTTTTTGCTTGTTATTATGTCCAACAATTTGCACAAATGTGGTATTTGAAGAATTCAAACACTGCCATTATTAATCAAGGGTGTGTCCAAGCTAATTATGGTCTCTCATGACACATTAGTGGCAATGAAAACCTAGAAAATCTAGTTATTCTACAATTCATAATATATTTGTTCATAAGGTATCATATAGGAGAATGATTATTATGAAAAGAAACTTCATCGCTAGTAATGTAATGTCTAAATTTATTTATAGCATGCACAACTGCAATAAGATTTTTTTCAGTTACAATATAATTCAATTCAACAGAATTTGAGTTCTTGCTAATAAAATAAATGGAATATGATTTGTGATCTTGTTTTTGTCCCAAAACTGCTCCAATGGATATATATCAAGCATTAGTTGATAGATAGGGAGGGGACCAGTTCAGTTCTTGTAAGACTGGTGCTACATAAAGTTTTTGTTTAAGAGATTCAAAAGAATTATGGAATTGATTAGTACAAAAAAATTCATCCTTTGTAAGAAATTCAAACAAAGGTGATGTTATTTTTGTAAAATTTTCAATGAAATGAATGTAATAGCCCGCATGTCCTAAAAACATATGTACATATTTCTAAGTCTTTTGAACAGGTAGTTTAGAAATAACTTCAACCTTGATTCCTGCACAAGATATAGGATGGCCAAGAACAATATCTTCAATGAGTAGCATATAACACTTTTCATTTCATAATGAAATATTTGTTTCATGAGATCTAATTATTGGGTTGTTATATTATTTGTAGTGAAAGTTGAGGTGGATCGACGTATAGTAGAAGTCGAAGGTCGAGGTGGTTCGACCGAGTAAATATGAAGTTGAGGTGGATCGACAACAAGTCAAAGTTCAATGTGAGTCGACCGGGTAAAGTCGAAGTTGAAGGTCGAAGTGGTTCAACATGGTAAATACATTGACATTAAGTTGAAGAGGTGCAACTGACAAGAGGTCGACAGGAGGGCGTGTGGAAACCGACTGAAGACCAAATCAAGGCTGACTAGTAGTTGATGGCTAATCTGACTTGGTAGTCGACTGTAACAGAATCTCGAGATTCACGGGATTTGTAGTCAATGATATGCATGCATCTGTAACTATTTTTGGGTGCCTTTTATTTAGGGTTTTTCCTCTTGTAGAGCCTATAAATAAGGTGTGTTTTAATGTTGTAAAAAATAATCTTGAATCTTTATATGATTAATGTCTAATCGCCAAGAGTCTATAATCATAGAGGTTGTTGGTCATGTATATATAGTTCGAATTGAATATAGGGTTGTTCTTATGTAAGAAAGAGGGAATGATGTTGATTGTGTATTAGGTGTGGACCAAGATTAGACATGTAACCTTTTATTCCAAACGAATAAGACAACAAGAGAGAATTTAACACTCAAGGAATGAGGGTTTTCCCATTTTGGGTTTCTGGGGTAAAATCTATGTGTACAGTGTGTTTTCTTTGTCATTTAATTTCTTGATTATATCTTTGTTCCTCTCTTCTACTAGCTTTAGCATGGAAGTGTGTCTCATTTCCTAACATGTGGTATCAAATCTTGGCTTCAAAACCTTGGACCTGAACTAAACCCTAGGTTCATTAAGAGTCATAAGTTAGATATCTTTAAATATCATGGTAAAGAATGGTGAGCAGATTGAGAATAGAGATCGAAAAATTCAATGGCTAGAATTTTGAGCTTTGGAAGCTTAAAATTGAATATCTCCTTGTAGATCAAGAAAAATGGAGAATAGTCTGTCTAGGTACCATGCCAGTAGGTATGTCGATAAAAGAATGGGAGAAACTCAAGAGAAGAGAAAGGCGAACGATTCGACTTTGTCTTGCAAATTTGGTACCACTAAATGTCTCAGGTGAAGATTCAACCAAGAAATTGTGGGACAAGTTGGGAAGCTTGTACCAGTCAAAATCTCTGGTAAATAAGTTGGTTCTCAGAAAGAAACTGTATCTTATGAGGATGAGTGATGGTAGATCGGTGACCAAGCAATTAAATTCATTTAATACCATTATAGGATAGTCATCTTATGTGGATATTAAAATCACTGAGGAGGATAAATGTATTAGCCTATTATGTTCTTTTCCAGACTCCTGGGATATCTTATTCATGGATATAGGGAGTAATACAACCACATTAGTTCTAGAAGACACAGTTTCATCTCTACTATTAGAAGAAATGAGAAGAAATAACATGGAAGGGTCGACCAAAGATGATTTAATGGTGAGAGGTCGATCGGTTGACAGAGATAAAGGAAAATTTTGGTACAAATTCAAAGTCAAAGGGTAGGTCTAAATTCCCTGTTCAGTTGACGAGAAGATGATAGAAATGTGGTAAACATGGGAATTACAAAAATGAATGCAAGTCAAAGGAAATGAAAGTATGTTTATAGGGTCCGAAGAGAAGAAATCGATTGAGAGAAAGATGACTCTAGATAAGGGAGGCGATGTGTAACTGGCATCGACTAGCACAAAGTCGTATCAATATGTTTGGTTGATCAACTCAAGAGAATCCTATCATATGACACCACATACAGAATGGTTCTACAAATATGAACAATATGAAGGAGGAGAATTGTTCTTGGGGGATGACTCGACAACCAAAATTGTCAGAGGAGTAAGAGTCCAACTAATACTGTAGGAGGGGAGGAGTAGAACCCTTCCATGTATGATACACATTCTGGTTTTGGAAAGAAACATGTTATATGTCAGTAAGATGAGTGATGCAGATGCACACACTCTATTTCATAATGATTTGTGCAAGATAGTCATAGGTGAGGTGGTCTTAATAAAAATCGTTTGGATTGGAACCATATACAAGTTACTAGGGACTGTTGACTCGACTGGATGCAGCAAAACAGTTGTTCCTGAAGTCGACTCAACTCGAATCGGGATGAGTCGATTCAAACCGAATCGAAAATTCATCATAAATTCGACCCGATCATGCTATGGCATGAGAGGATGGGACACATTGGAGAAGAAGGACTTCAAGCTATGCATAACAAAGGTAAGGTTGAATATTTTCCTGAATGTAATTTAGAAGTTGAATTTTGTGAACATTGTATACATGGTAAACAAAGTCGGGTTAGGTTTCCATCTGGAGCAATAAGGGAAAATGGGATTCTAGAGATGGTTCATAGTGATATGTTTGTCCCTATAATCATTCCTTCACTTGGTGGATCCATGTATTATGTCTCCTTCATAGATTATTTTTCTAGGAAGACATGGATATATTTCTTAAGGAAGAAATAAGAGGTTTTTGAGAAATTCAAAGAGTTTAAATCTCCTGTAGAAAACCAGATAGATAAGAAGATTAAGGTGTTGAGAACTAACAATGGTGGTGAATTATGTGGAAAAGACTTTGATCATTTCTATAAGTAGTGTGGCATAGAACACAAAAATACCACACCATACACCCCACAACAAAATGGAGTTGTCGAGAGAATGAACTGAACGTTTATGGACAAGGCAAGGAGCTTGCTTAGTGGTGTTGGGCTCGCACAAGAATTATAGGTGGAGCCAGTCGACACTGCAAAATATCTATTGAATATGTCTCCTTTGTTATTTAGATGATATAATGTTAGGGATTTTAATTTAATTTGTTGGTGAAAAAGTAGTGAGAAGAATCTAAGACATGGTGATTGATTTTTTCTGGAACCGTGTGGTTATTTCCGTGGTACTTCAAAAGGGAATCCAATCCCATGAGGGACAAGGGGATATCTTATTTTTCCAACAATTGCAAAGCATCTTTCTAGCCAATCGTGGGGATATGCATATATAATATCATTGAGATCAATGTTACTTTGACTATGATGAAGCCTTTCAAGGATCATGAGGTGAGTTTTTTTGTTCATTTTTGGGAGATTCTATGTCATTTTGTAAATGAATAGTTGGATCTTCTAGGTAAAAAATGTTTCCCCTAAGGCGCATGTTCAAAAATATATAGATATAGTAAAGGAATTTAATTAAATATACTTTACATATGTTTACAAAGAGAATAATATATTATTGATGAGTCTACCAAGGTTTCATGCTCATTGTGAGGAAGGGTACCCTCCTTCCTCATGATTTATGGTCACTAGACCCTCATTTATCATAATTAATGTTGTTTACTACTAGTGCGCATGATGTAGTCCTTTCTCGAATGTTGTTGTGGGTGAGCCTTTCAAAATTTGGCACCATTGATGCAATGAGAGAAGCCTGAGAATATTGAAGGTGAACCACTCTTGTGTGGTTGACAACACAAGAGAAGTTTGCAAGAAAAACCAAGTTTTGTGAGTTGAAGGTTATGGGAGGAACAAGCTAGAACTGATAATGTTTTCTATGAATGATTGGTTACACTTTAAATGTTTCCTTTTCACAAAAGAATATGTTGAGATATCAATGTGACCTATAAGAGTTCATTCAACAATTTTGTTCAAAACCACCGTGATTTGCAAAAATAAGTCCAATATTAGATATAATTTCGATTTAGTAATGCAATCGAGTTATACTCAATCCTCATTCATAGAAATGGCTCTAGAGATAATCTTGGTTCATAAGGTTCTTAAAGTGAAGCATCTTCAATGATGAATATCAAATTATTTTCACTATTATTTAATTCACTTGATAATTTGTTTCCTATCAACATGTAAATAAATTTAATAAGGTTTCCTAAAGAGATAATGATTATTGTTTATTGTAAGGTTTATGATTTGGAAAAACGCTTCATAAAAATGAATTCTAGTTGCAAGAGTTGAATCTAATCACAAATTAATTGCAAATATTAAAGATTAAGTACAATTACATGTTTAGTACTCAGTCACATTTACCCCTAGCTTATCTTGGGAGGTTCATAACCACATAGGGAGGTATTTGTAATTAAAATGTATAAATTTTCTTTTAGGAAGAAAGTTGTGTGGATGAAGAAACATACTTCCCTTTCTAAGTCTTTTCTTTTGTAATTAAAATTTATAAATTTGATTTTAGGAGGCAAGGTCTGTGGATGGAGAAATCCCGTGTCCATTCTGAGTCTTTTCTTTATTAACGAAATCTAATTATACTACAACATTGATTGAATTCCATCTCCAAAAATCAATCAAGGACAATATGTTAGCTATTCTTCATGAATATCCTAATTCTTGAATTCAATCATGCAAATTTTCAAAGTTTTAAGAAATAGTGATACTTTGTGGAAACCATCATATCAGTCTATTCTTTAAGAAAGGTCATGGAGCGAACAATGTTTATGCGCATAAGAATAGTCATAATTAAGGAGAAAAAAAAATTGCTTATCATTGTGTCCAACATTTTGCACAAATGTGGTATTTGAAGAATTCAAACACTGCCATTATTAATCAAGGGTGCGTCCAAGCTAATGATGGTCTCTCATGACACATTAGTGACAAAGAAAACCTAGAAAAACAACAGTATTTTAACTTGGAGGGATGATTCAAGGTACTTTCACAATGAATTTGAATATGGTGTAAAAAGACGAAATGTAGGAAAGTAAATTAGCTTTCGGAATATACATTTTTTGTTTATAGAAATCATGCACGATGATGTGAAATTTGAGTTGCATTGTTAGTAGTTCTTTTATCAACAAAATGAACTCCAAATAGCTCATCATGGAATTCTTTCAAAATGCCATAGACTTCATATTCTCACACACATTATTGTATAATCAAATATGGTCTAGTGTTGAAGAGGTCACCTTCAATCCAAGAATATGTGGAACTTAGTCTAGCAATTATTTTCTTCTCCTTTGGTGATATATGATGCAGTAACTTTCTTGTAACCAAATAGTTGGAAATATCTACAAACCAAGGTGTATTATTGGATATTGAAATAAATATTCATCAGGAAAACTATCTACTACAGGAATGACTTCACCTTTATTAGTAAGTCTAGAAAGAAAATATTCAACTAGGTTTTCTTTCTCAGGTTTATCTAAGATGGCGATGTTAAATTCCTATAGCAAAAAAATACATCTAGTTATTCTACCATTCATAATATATTTGTTCCTAAGGTATCATATAGTAGAATGATTATTATGAATAGAAACTTCAGAGCTAGTAATGTAATGTCTAAATTTATGTATAGCATGCACAACCACAATAAGATTTTTTTCAGTTACAATATAATTCAATTCAATGAGAGTTGAGTTGTTGCTAATAAAATAAATGGCATAGGGTTTGTGATCTTGTTTTTGTCCCAAAACTACTCCAATGGATGTACATGAAGCATTAGTTGATATACGAAAGGGAGGGGGCCAGTTCGGTCCTCGTAAGACTGGTTCTACATAAAGTTTTCGTTTAAGATATTCAAAAGAACTATGGAATTGATTAGTATAGAAAAAATCATCTTTTGTAAGCAATTCAAACAAACGTGATGCTATTTTTGTAAAATTTTCAATGAAATGACTGTAATAGCCTGGATGTCCTAAAAACATATGTACATATTTCTTAGTCTTTCAAATAGGTAGTTTAGAAATAACTTCAACCTTGATTCCTGCACAAGATATAAGATGGCCAAGAATAATATCTTCAGTAAGTAGCATATAACACTTTTCATTTCTTAATGAAATATTTGTTTCATGACATTTAATTATTGGGTTGTTATATTGTTTGTAGTGAAAGTTGAGGTGGATCGACGTATAGTAGAAGTCGAAGGTCGAGGTGGTTCAACCGGGTAAAGATGAGGTTGAGTTGGATCGACAATAATTCAAAGGTCAAGGTGAGTCGATTGGGTAAAGTCGAAGTCGAAGCTCGAAGTGGTTTGACATGGTAAATACATTGACATGAAGTTGAAGAGGTGCAACTGACAAGAGGTCGACAGGAGGGCACGTGGCAACCGACTGAAGACCAAATCAAGGCCGATTGGTAGTTGATGGTTAATCCGACTTGGTACTCGGTTGTAACAGAATCTCGAGATTCAAGGGATTTGTAGTAAATGATCTGCATGGATCTGTAAAAAAAATTGGGTGCCTTTTATTTAGGGTTTTTCCTATTGTAAATCCTATAAAGAAGGTGTGTTGTAATGTTGTAAAATATAATCTTGAATCTTTATATGATTAATTTCCAATTGCCAAGAGTCTATAATTGTAGAGGTTGTTGGTCATGTAGATGTAATCTGAATTGGATACAGGTTTGTTCTTGTGTAAGCAAGAGGGTATGATGTTGATTGTGTCTTAGGTGTGGAAAAAGATTAGACATTTAACCTTTTATTCCAAATGAATAAGACAAAAAGAGATAATAACGCTCAAGTAATGATGGTTTTCCCATTTTGGGTTTCTAGGGTAAAGTCTTTGTGTACAATGTGTGTGCTTTGTCATTTACTTTCTTGATTATATATTTCTTCCTCTCTTCTACTAGGTTTAGCATGGAAGTGTGTCTCATTCCCTAACATGTGGTATCAGAGATTGTCTTAACAACCTTGGATCTGAGCTAAACCCTAGGTTTAGTAAGAGTCATAAGTTAGATATCTTTAAATATCATGGTAAAGAATGGCAATAAACTTGAGAATAGAGACCGAAAAATTCAATGGCTAGAATTTTGAGCTTTGGAAGCTTAAAATTGAAGATCTCCTTGTAGATTGAGGAAAATGGACAACAATTTGTCCAGGTACCATGCCAGCAGGTATGTCAATAGAAGAATGGGAGAAACTCAAGAGAAGAGAAAGGTGTATGATTCGACTTTGTCTTGAAAATTTGTTACCAATGAATGTCTCAGGTGAAGATTCAACCAAGAAACTATGGGACTAGTTCAAAAGCTTGTACCAGTCAAAATCTCTAGTCAATAAGTTGTTTCTTAGAAATAAACAGTATCTTATGAGGATGAGTGACAGAAGTTCGGTGACTGAGAATTTAAATTCATTTAATACCATTATAGGATAGTTATCTTACGTGGAGAATAAATTTATTAGCCTATTATGTTATTTTCCAGACTCCTGGGATAGCTTAGTCGTGGTTATAGGGAGTAATACAACCACATTATTTCTAGAAGATGTAGTTTCATCTCTACTATCAGAAGAAATGAGAAGAAATAACATGGAAGGATCGACCAAAGATTATTTAATGGTGAGAGGTCGATCGATTGACAGAGATAAAAGAAAATTATCTAGTAGAAAGTCTAATTCGAAGGGTAGATCTAAATCCTCTGTTCATTCAACGAGAAGATGATAGAAAGAAGTAAAGTTGGGAATTAAAAAAGGACTGCAAGTCGAAGGAAATGAAAGTATGTACAGGGTTCGATGAGAAGCAGATGATTAAGAGAAAGATGACTCCAGATAAGGGAGGCGATGTGCACCTAGCGTCAACAAGTACACAATCATATCAAGATGTTTGGTTGATTGAATCAAGAGAATCCTATCATATGACACCACATAGAGAATGGTTCTGTGAATATGAACAATATGAAGGAGGAGAAGTGTTCTTAGGGGACGACTCAATAACCAAAATTGTTAGACGAGGAAGAGTCTAACTGATATTGCAAGATAGGAGGAGTAGAACCCTTCCATGTGTGCTACACATTCTGGGCTTGGAAAGAAACCTTATATATGTCAGTAAGATGAGTGATGCAAATGCACATACTCTATTTCATAAGGATTTGTTCAATATGGTCAGAGGTGAGGTGGTCTTAATGAAAGGAGTTTGGATTGGAACCCTATACAAGTTATTAGGGAATGTTGACTCGACTGGAGGCAACAAAATTGTTGTTCTTGAAGTCAAATCGACTTTGAATAGACTCAAATCGACTCAGGATGATTCGATTCAAACCGACTCGACAAGTCGTCATAAAGTCAACCCGACCATGCTATGGCATGAGAGGATGGGACACATTGGAGAAAAAGGACTTCAATCTATGCATAACAAAGGTAAGGTTAAATACTTTCTTGAATGTAATTTAGAAGTCAAATTTTGTGAACATTGTATATATGGTAAACAAAGTAGGGTGAGGTTCCCATCTGAAGCGACAAGGGAAAATGGGATTCTAGAGCCGGTTAATAGTGATATGTTTGGCCCTATAATTGTTCCTTCATTTGGTGGATCCATGTATTATGTCTCCTTCATAGATTATTTTTCCAATAAGACATTGATATATTTATTAAGGAAGAAATAATAGGTTTTTGAGAAATTCAAAGAGTTTAAATATCATGTAGAAAACTAGATAGATAAGAAGATTAAGGTGTTGAGAACTGACAATGGTGTTGAATTCTGTGGAAAATACTTTGATCAGTTTTGTAAGTAGTGTGGCATAGCACAAAAAAATACCACACCATATACCCCACAACAAAATGGAGTTATCGAGAGAATGAACCAAGCGTTGATGGACAAGGCAAGGAGCATGCTCAGTGGTGTTGGGCTCACACAAGAATTCTGGGTGGAGCCAGTCGACACTGCAAAATATCTATTGAATATGTCTCCTTCATCGACGCTAGTTGACATGAATCCACATGAGGTATGGTCGGTTAAGAATCCTTTAGTTTCAAATCTCAAAGTATTTGGTTGTGATGCATTTGTGCATGTTCCCAAGGAAAAGAGGAGCAAGTTGGATAAGAAGGAAGTCAAATGTATTTTCGTTGGATATAAAGAAGGAATGAAAGGATATGAGATATGGGATTCTGCATCAAGGAAAATAGTGTACAATCGTGATGTGGTCTTCAGAGAAGTCGGAAATAAGTACGATCTTGAAGAAATTGTTCAAGTTGAGAATAATACTGAGATGGTGTAGTTTGAACTGAGGAATGAATAATAGGATTCAGATGAGTTGAATGAATCAGAAGAAGAGGTGGAACAATTGACCTCGATTGTAAGGAGGTCAGAAAGAGTAAGAAAACCAGTCGAAAGGTATAGGCCTCCCAACTGAAATTTCACATTCGTGTTAACTTCCACCGATAATGAGCCCAAGTCGATCAGGGAGGTAGTTGCCTCAATAGAGGAAAAACTCTAGAAGGATGTCATTGTCAAAGAGATGGAATCCTTGCACGGTAATGATGAATGGTACTTAGTCAAGTTACCTAGTGGAGGAAATCCTTTTTGTAGCAAATTGGTATTCAATAAGAAGATGAATGCAACAGTTCAAGTCAAGAAATTCAAAGTTCGAATGGTAGTGAAAGGATATTCCCAAGTCGAAGGAGTCGACTTCGGTGAGATTTTTTCCCCTATTGCAAAATTAACTTCCATTAGAGTATCAATGTCTATGGATGCAACATTTCATCTAGAAATCGAACAGATGGATTTGAATACAACGTTCATACATGGGTACCTGGAAGAGGAAATCTACATGAAACAACCTGTAGGATTTGTAGTAAAGGGAAAGAAATATTTGGTGTGCAAACTAAAAATATCCCTTTATGATATAAAGCAATCACCAAGGATGTGGTACCAAAAGTTAGATACATACGTCCTTAGTTTTGGATTTGTGAGAAGAAAAGTTGATCACTGCATATATTCCAAATAAGAATATGGGAATTTCATATATGTATCTTGTATGTTAATGAAAAGTTACTGATTGGAAACATCATGTACACAATAGAGAAGGTAAAGAAGAAGCTATCCTCCAAGTTCGACATGAAGGATATCGATGTAGCTAACTTTATTCTTGGAATGGAGATTAAGAGAGATCGAGCAACTAGAATTATTTGGTTGAACCAAAAGAAGTATATTGAAACAATTTTTAAATGTTTCAACATGCAGGATTGCAAACCAATAAAGGTGCCAATTCCTGTGGTAACAAGGATAACTTCTAAACAATGTCCAAAGACACAATAAGAAGGATAGGACATGGCATGTGTTCCCTATGCAATTTTTGTTCATATTCTAATGTATGTGATGGTATGCACTCGATCAAACATTTCCCATGCAATGGGAGTTTTGATAAGATACATGTCAACACCTATGAAGGAGAACTTGATATCTTTCAAGAGATTATTCAAGTATTTGTGTGGCACAAAATATGATGCTATATTCTACCAAGGAAAACCTCGAGGTGACAGTGAATTAAATTTACATGGCTTTGTCAACGTTGATTGGGATGGAGATATAGATCGACGGAGGTCGAACAATGGATATGTATTCAAGATGTTTGGCGGAGAAATCAACTAGATGAGTAAGCGACAGATGGTCATAGTCCTATCAACAACAAAAGTTGAATACATGAAACCACTCATGGAATAAAAGAAGAAGTATGGATGTAAAGGTTGTGTTCAGGAATTGGGTTTGAGAAGAGAGATATGAAGATAAGTTGTGACAGTCAAAGCGCAATATTTATGGCAAAGAATCATGCTTATCATTCTAAGACTAAGCACATTGATGTACAATACCATTTCATGAGAGACATGGTGGAAAGAAACAAGGGTTTGCTGAAGAAAGTAGACACATTGGAAAACATAGTAGACTCGTTGACCAAGTATGTGAGTTCTTTGAAGTTATCTTGGTGCATAGAGGTAATGGGAATTACTTCCCTGGGTGTGTGAACGAAAGGTCATAAGTCTCATATTTTTAGCAAAGAAGACAAAAAGTGGGAGAATGTTGGGTTGTTATATTCTTTGTAGTGAAAGTAGAAGTGGATCGACTAATAGTGGATTTTGAAGGTCGATTTGGTTCAACTAGGTAAAGACAAAGTCGAGGTGGATTGACAGTAAGTCGAAGGTTGAGGTGAGATGACCGGGTAAACTCAAATTCAAAGGTCGAAATGGTTCAACATGGTAAATGCATTGACAACAAGTCAGATAGTTCAACCAATAGGAGGTCGACAGGAGAGCATGTGGGAACCGATTGAATACTAAATGAAGGTCGAATCGTATTCGATGGGTAATCAGACTTGGTAGTGGACTGCAAAAAAATCCCTAGATTTGTAGGATTTGTAGCCAATGATCTACATGGATTTGTAACCGTTTTTGGGTGCCTTTTATTTAGGGTTTTTCCTATTATAAATCCTATAAATAAGACTTGTTGTAATGATGTAAAATCTAATCATTAATATTTATATGACGAATGGCTAATCTCCAAGAGTTTGTAATCGTAGAGGTTGTTGGTCATGTAGATGTAAGCAATTGGCTACAGGTTTTTTCTTGTGTAAGAAAGAGGGCATGATGTTGATTGTGTCTTAGTTATGGACCAAGGTGAGATATGTAACCTTTTATTTTGAATGAATAAGACAACGAGGGAGAATAATGCTCAAGGAATGTTGGTTTTCCCAGTTTGGGTTTCCAGGGTAAAATCTATGTGTGATGTGTGTTTTCTTTGTCATTTACTTTCCTGATTATATCTTTCTTCCTCTCTTATTCTAGGTTTAGTGTGGAAGTGTGTCTCATTTCCTAAAACTAACTAAAATGTTTTCAATATTTTCCATAGATTATTGAAATGAATTACCATAAACAACAAAATTGTTTATATAAATATCAACACAATCATGGATTAAGTTAGAAAATACCTAAAAAAACTCGTTCGAATTTCGCAAGCGCATTGCATAACCCAAAAGGTAATACCTTGTAAGCATATTTTCCCCATGGGCATGTGAATGTATTCTTATATTGGTATTTATAAGTGATTTGTATCTGATTGTAACCACTAAATCCATCAAGAAAAGAAAAAAAAAATTAATCTGATAAAGTATCTAAGACTTAATCTATGAATGGAAGAGGGAAGTAATATTTTAAAGTGGATTTGTTTAATCCATGATAATAAATATAAACACACCACTTACAATTTTTCTTTGGAACTATTTCTAAGGGTGAAACCCATTGACTATCTTAAATAGGGTAAATGAAGGTCACATTTAATCATTTCTACAATTCTTCTTTTATAGTTTCTTTTAAAACATGATTCATGTGTCTCTATGGTTGTCTAATAGGTCGAGTATTCTCCTGAATGTAAATATGATGTGTACAAATACTTGGATGAATTCCTCACATATCGTTGTAATCCCATGTAAATGCACCATAATGTTTTTGTAGAAGTTTGATTAATTTATTCTTTTGAGATTCCTCGAGTTTATAAGGATTAATATTTAATGTTTTTCCTTAATTAATCTCAAAAAGTGTACTACAAGATTATGACATTGCATATAAAGAATACATAAAATCAAATAGTGATGATGAAGTATTGATAGTGCAATTTTATTTAAAATGTGAATCCAAGATATGATCAAAACACTACCCCTCTAGGATACTGATTGAGATTATAATTGGTAATAAAATAATTAATCAAATCATCTTCAGTGTCCTATTTTAGAACCATGTAAATTTTAACCTTGTATAATTAATTATTGCCAACAAATTCTTAATAAAAATAGAAAAGATGCAATAACACACACACGCACACACACATACACACATTGCACGTAGATTTTACCCTGGAAACCTAAAATGGAAAAACCAACAACCTATTTAGAGCCACACCTCTAATTATGTATTCATCACCCTCCTTCATTATTTACAACACAATATATAGGATCCCATGGAATCCAAAACCATAATACATTGAATTGGATTATTATACAACCCTAATTCTTTAACCATAATTAGAAAACCATTATTGAAAACCATGTGCCAAAAAACCACCAAAAATAGACGCAAAAAAACTGCCATTTTTTTTCACGGCTTCACCCCTGAACCCCAAATAGGGGGGGGGGGCAACCCCCCTTACTTCCATACCAATTTATAGTACATGGGACCAATATTTCAAATAATATAACACATACCCAACATTCTACCACTTGTTGTTTTCTTTGCATACAGGGGGTTACTGGATTACATAGTCAACAAGCCAAGGAAGAAATGCCCATAGATCCTCTACACCAAGAGAAATTCTCAGTGCTCACAAATTTTGTTAATGAATAAACAACATTCTCCAAAGTTTCCACCTTCTTGTCTTCAACCATGTCTCTCACAAAGTGATACTGAACATCAATATGCTTTGACTTTGAATGATAAGTAGAGTTCTTTTCCAAGAAGATTTCATTCTAACTGTCACAATAGATCCTTATAGCTTGTTGTAACAACCCAATACTTGAACACAATATTTGTAAACATAATTATTCCTTTGTTTCATGAGTGGTTTCCATGTATTAAGCTTCTATAGTTGAGAGTGACACTACAACCTGTCTTTTTCTCATCAACTTATTGCTCCTCCAAACAGGTTAAACACATACTTGCTTGTAGATCTTCTGTGATCCAGATCTCCATCCTAGTATGAATCAACAAACCAATTTATGCTCAATACTCTATCCAATCCTGGTATTCCTTGGTAGCACAATCCATAACTAGTAGTGCCATGCAAATACATGAAAACCATATTTACTAATGTCCAATGATCCTTCCCTTGTTTTGACATATACCTGCTCAAAACTCCCACTGGATGTGCAATGTCTGGTATAGTACAAACTATTTCATGCATCAAATTACCAACCGCACTAGCATACATAACACAAGAAATTTCCTCTTCCTCTTCCTATGTCTTGGGACACTGATCTATAGACAAATTTACACCTATAGTAATAGGAACTCCAACCGGTTTATATTCCTGCATATTAAACCTTTGCAATATTGTCTTGACATATTCCTCTAATTTAACCAAATTTTCTTGTTTTCCTGATCTCTTTTAATTTCCATGCCTGGAATGAAATTTGCAGCACCAATATCCTTCATGTCAAATCTAGAGGACAACTAAGTTTTCCCATCTTGGATAATCTCCTTGTCATTTTATATCAACAACACATCATCCACATACAAGACCAAATAAATAACATGATCACCGATTAATTTGAAATACACACAGTGATCCACTTTGCTCCTTATGAAGCCAAGTCCCAACATATAAGTATCGCATTTTTTATACCACATCCTTGGTGATTTATTTAACTCATACAAGGTATTTTTCATCCTGTGTACAAGATCTTTCTTTCCCTTCACAACAAAGCCTTATGGCTACTTCATGTAGATTTATTATTCTAGATACCCATGTAGGAATTTTGTCTTCACATCCATTTGTTCTACTTCAAAATCAAATGTAAAAACAATAGATAAAATGAATCTAATAGAAGTAAACTTGGAAACGTGAGAATTTTTTTACCAAAGTCAACTCCCTCTACCTGGGAATAACCTTTTAATACTAATGAAGATTTGTGTTTCTCCACTTATCCTTCTACATTCAACTTCTTCTTAAACATCCACTTGATGCCAATGGGATTTCTTCAAGTCAGAAAATCCATTGGATCACAAGCCTCATTCTTGTCTAAGGCTGCCATTGCTTCAACCATGGCCTTTTTCCATAGTTTTCCATCCTCTAAATACAATACCTCCCTAAGAGTTCTAGGATCATCTTGAATAATAAACAAAAAAAAAATTGAATGGAAATTAGGTGGAGTATACCTTTTCGGTTTCCTTGTTTCTCGAACCGATCTCCTCAATACTGGAGTATGAAGATCTTATTCTTCATATTCTTATACTTTTGTAGAGTCTGATTCATTATTGTTTAACTCAAACTCTATTTTCTCTCGTTCTTCCTTCCTTGGTAGGACTTCCTATTTGAAAACATCTTTGATTTCTCTAAATACCACATCTCATCTATATTACCTTCTTAGTTTATGGGTTCCAAAGATTATAACCTTTCATACCATCTTTATACCCAACAAAGATACACTTTTCATCCTTTTTATCTAGCTTAGTCATGTTTTCCTAGGAGAGTCCTCTTGCAAATAAGTCGTTTGTTCTCTACCCTTCCATGATTTTATGTCTCATCTCCTCTGACAACAAGGATGATACCACATCATCAAAACTTAAAGTAGTTAATACCTATGGCTACAACCAAACTATCCCATGAGTTTGGTAAAGAGAACAATAAAATGATACAATTATCTTCATCGAAAATATTAATATCAACATATAATATATGACTTACCACTGTATTGAAGGTGTGCATATGCTCTTTCACGGAGTCTCCATCTTTAATCCTAAGGTTGTACAGCTTCTTCCGCAGGAACAATTTGTTTACCAGAGACTTAGACTGATACTAAGTCCCTAACTTATTCCATAAATCCATGGTTGTATCTTCCTCTGACACATTCAATAATATTGAATCTGAGAGACACAACCGGATTATGTTCTTTTCCTTTCGATCCAACTTTTCCAAGTCTTTTAATGACATTCCTGTAGGTACAATACCTAAATCTACAATGATCCACTGATATTTGTCCACCAATATATATTCCATCTTGATCTTCCAAAACTCAAAAAAAATCCCATTAAATTACTCGATCTCTATTTTTGAACTGATCACCATTTTTTTTCACCTAAAGAATCAATACCGCAAGTTTCCCACTGTAACAAGGCTTATCTTAGACCCGAGTAAAACCCCTGACCACAAAGGCGTCCCCCTGAAGCCAATAATTTCTTTGATACCAAATGTAGATTTTAACCTTGTACAATTAATTATTGCAAACATATTCTTAAAAAAACAAAAAAGACACAATGACAAACAAACTCACATTACATAGATATTTTACCCTGGAACCCCAAACCAGGAAAGCCAACAACCTCTTTAGAGTTGCACCTCTAATTATTTATCATCATACTCCTTCATTGTTTACAATACAATATATATAGGATCATGTGACATACAAACCCATAATCCATTGACCCAGATTAGCCAACAACCCTAATTCCTTAACTGGAATTAGAAAACCATCGACGAAAACCATGTGCCGAAAAATCGCAAAAAATAGATGCAAAAAAAAGCTGTCATTTTTTTTCGTGGGCTCTACCCATGAATCCCCAACAAGGGGGACACCATCCCTGCCCCTCGCCCCCCCCCCCCCCCCCCCCCTCCCCCCTCTCTGACCACCCTTTTCTCCCATATCAATGTGTCTTGCAAATAATATAACACATACCCAACATTCTCCCACTTGTTGTTTTCTTTGCATACAAGGGGTTATAGGATTACATAGTCAATAATCTAGGGCATAAAATGCCCATAGATCCTCTACACCAAGAGAAATTATTAATGCTCATAGATTTTTTTAATGAATTTGCAACATTATCCAAAGTGTCCACCTTCTAGTCTTCAACCATGTCTCTCACAAAGTGATATTGAACATCAATATGCTTTGTCTTTGAATTATAATATGGGTTCTTTGCTAGAAATTTTTCACTCTAATTGTCACAATCTATCCTTATAGATTGGTGTACCAACCCAATACTTAAACACAATCTTTGTAATCATACCGCTTCCTTGCTTGCATGATTGGTTTCCATGTATTCAACTTTTGTAGTTGAGAGTGCCACTACAACTTATATTTTTCTCATCCAACAGATTTCTCCTCCAAATAGGTTAAACACATACACGCTTGTAAATCTTATGTGATCTAGATCTCCATTCCAGTGTGCATCAATGAATCAATATATCTACAACAACTTGTCCAATCCCGATCTTCCCTGGTAGCACAATCCATAACTAGTAGTGCCACACAAATACTTGGAAGTCGTCTTTACTGTTGTCCAATGCTCCTTCCCTATTTTTGACATATACCTACTCAAAACTCCCACTAATTCCAGGAACTTAGACTGATACAAATCCCCTATCATATTCCATAAAGCCTTGGTTGTAGCTTCCCATGACACATTCAGTAATATTGAATCTGAGAGACACAACCAAATTGTTTTCTTTGCCTTCTAGTCCAACTTTTCCCAGTCTTTTGATGATGTTCCTGTAGGTGGATTACTTGGATCCACAATGATCCACTGATCTTTGTCCACCAATAGATCTTCCATCTTGATATTCCATAGCTCAAAACATTTCCCATTAAATTTCTCAATCTCTATTTTCGAACTGCGTGTCATTTATTTTAACTTAAATAATCAATACCGGAGAGCTCCCACTATAACAAGGTTTATCAAGGACCCAAGAAAACCCCCTAACCACAAAGGCATCCACCTTAAGCCAATAACTGATCTGATACCAAATGTAGATTTTAACCTTGTAAAATTAATTATTGCAAACATAGAAAAGATACAATGGCACACACACACACACACAAATTACATAGATATTTTACCTTAAAAACCTAAATTGGGAAAACCAACAACTTGTTTAGAGCCACACCTGTAATTCTTTATTCATCATCCTCCTTCATTGCTTAAAATACAATATATAGTATCCCACATCATCCAAACCCCTAATCCATTGACCTGGATTAGTAAACAACCCTAATTCCTTAATTGGAATTAGAAAACCATCGATCAAAACCATGTGCTGAAAACCCACCAAAAAATGGATGCAAAAAAAAGGTTGTTAATTTTCTTTCTTTTTTTTCAATTTTTATTTTCGGGGGCTCTTCCCTTGTAACGTCCCCTCTATTACAACATATAAGTGGGTAAGTAAATACAATGTAAGCAATTTTTTTTTTTTTTTTAAGAACTGTTAGAATGAGTGGTAAGCAACAATGACATACATCAATAATAACACATTCTAATCTCATCACATCACTACATAACAAAAATCAAAATGCAACATCACGATTATTCATAGATCAACCATAACATATTAAGATAACAAAACATCTACCCGCCAAACCTACCCTGCAAGCTTAGTACCTCCAAGGCACATAATCAACGCTCAAGTACATGATTCATCCTATTGATTTTGACCATTAAAGGTCTCAGGATTGGCAACTGTTTTAAGGAACATGGAAGTATCTATTCCCATAACAATGCTAGTCTAAAACACAAAACTAAATCATCAACAAAACTCAACCACTATTACATTCATGAGAGGTGAAGTCCATGCAAGATACTTTACACTATGCTTAAGAGCTTGAACAATTATATATTTACACAATGATTCCTCAACGATCACAAAATTCATTTCCAATTATGAACAAGAACTTTCATAATAATATGACTAAGGAACCATATAAATACTTACAATCTAGAACTTCCTGTACTAATATAACATCAAGAATTTATAATTTTAGCATCTAAGATGTAAATGAAACCCAATTCATAGGTAATGATCTCATCTTATATAAATCAAAGCATACCATTAAGGGTGAAAAAATTCAACCACTAGATTATCATAGTTGCAATCCTATACATCAATATTATGAACAAGTTATTTATCTTGAAATAATTTCCATAAGTAATAAAGGTTTTGTAACTAAAATCCCATGTTATCTTAGAGTCAAACAACATATATATTGGGTATAAATCTATTAAGAACCAATTAAATACGATGGTTCAATTGTATCTTTTAATCATATACTAATTTAATGTATAAGAGATGATGATCTCCAATCAAGTAGAAATAATCAATATGGTCATAATTTCTCCTTATAATTACTTGTTTAATTACTTTACTTCGTCTAACATATAATTTTCTATTGTTACTTCACTCTATTTCATATATAATTTATGCTAAAATATTAGGCAATTCTATTTTATACTAACAATTGTAATTTCATGTATGACATAATCTAACCTTTAAAAGATAAGATGGAATCAATAAATCCACATAATTCTCACTCAAATTATTAGCTCTCTTAACCAACTAATCTCTAAGAGTATGAGCTACAATAACTACCATAATTTCTTTTACATTACATTATGTGTTCGTCCATGTATAAACATACAATACATTTTTAAAAACCACCAAAGGCGGATTTTCATTCAGGACAAAGTAAGCCTCATCCATGAATTTGTTTTAATTAAGGAGGATATGCATTAACTAACTAAGAGGATATAGTGGCAATCCTTACTACGATCTGGATATCAATGGTCGTTACTTTTTCCCAGAAAACTAGGGCGATGTCAAGGTTGAGATATCAGAATCATAAGAATCCGATCAAATTGGTCGTTGATCAAGGATTGGTGAGAAGACCAATCATTATAGAATTTAAATAAGAACGAAGTTGAAATATATTCATCCCAAGTAGACCATTCATTGAAAGAAGGAGGAGTTAACTTACCCCACGGTTGAACTCCAGATTAAATCGCTTAAATTTTAGAAGGTATAATTTTATTAAGGTAGTGCCATGCTCAACCACTCCAATCAGTGCATCACAGAGTGAAATAAGGCGTTATCTTAACTGGAGATAACAATAGGCGTAAGGTACTAAATTTTCGAAGCATATAATGTTGCTGTGTCCAACAAATTATCAATTTCCGGATTTCAACTAAATATACCTAGATTAACAAAATCAAACTGTGAGATTTTCATTGAATGAAAACTACCATTGAAGTTCGGGGTCCAGAGCTTCACCGTTTATACAGTGACCATCATGAGATTCATTCAGGATTTCGCATGTAAGTTTTTGTAGTGAACCCAACAAATTAAAAAGTCAGAAATCCCGCTAATTACACGGTTATCTTAAACGAAATTCAACTCAGTAAAGTCAACAATTGTTTTTTCGTGACCATACAAGTTCTAAACTTTCGAAATTACATTTAAATTGTACAGAAGCCGAACAAAAGTTTAACTTCTTAACTTTTAATTATTTTTTTTCGATTTCCAACAAGATTCTAGATTCTAGTCCTTACAATAAATTCACGAATACCAATGAATTCTAATCCGTAACTATAGAAAAGTTTTACAAGGTTCTTTCGAAGTGCTAAATCAAAATTCAAATGATTTACACAAGGGCCAAACCATTTATAAATTTGTATTACACAATAATTTTACAATGACTTTTAATTCGAGTGGCATATAAATTTTTACAAGGAATAAGTGGGAATCAATGTCGAGTTACGAATAACTTGACGACAATCCCATACTCGATTTCCAAAATTGCATTCGATTTATCCAGAGCTTAACAAACTTCACTTACAGAAATTTGCAAAATAAACTAAGAGACCACACAAATTTTCAATTTCGGTATGCATAAAGGATTTACAATGACTGGACAGCATTCCACATTTTTCTGAATTGTAAACAATCATATAATCTACCACATTTGTTTTATAGAAAAATACTCAATGGTACATGTCATCATGAACAATTAATTATATTTTTAAATAAATTAATTAGTATTATTCATCCACATAGTTGTTACCCTCTCCTCAAGTTGTACAAGTAATTACCATTTTTATTTTATTTTAAAATCCAATTTCCTCACATTTCCCAATGTCTTCCTATTTTTTCTCTTAGTTGTCCCTTTGTTCCCCAAATTTTCATTTAATGTGACTCCTAATTAGGTCTTAGTTATAATTGGATTATGAGTCTTCTTCTAGTTAGACTAGTGGTATTCTATTCCATGTGTACTACTATTCTATCATGTTATTATTTCTTGTATTTTTAAAAATTCATTTTATTAATTTCATGCACACATGTGCATTTTTCCAACATTTAAGTTTTATCCCCCATTTTTCCTAGAGTTGATTGTATTCTCAAATATTTTAACCTATGTCATAATTCATCTAGTCCTTCATTTAAATTTAGACTTAAAATTAGTTTTATACTTAGGCTTAGAATTTTGTTAGGATTTATAATTAATAATTTATTGTTTAATTAATTATTTTATTATAACAAGGTCTAATCACTTCAATGTTTTCTAGGCCACCTAGATTTATTGACTCAATGTTTTAATTATGTGACGTATCCTTCAAGACACATCTTTGTGCTCCAAGGATGCCACTCGACTTTTATTGGTTTTGAAAGTTTGAACGACCCTTTGGACTCAACACTCCATTCAGTCTAACTTGTGAGAGACTAAGGGATTCTAAGGAATAAGGAATCTACCTTATTGCACGCCCCTTAGAAATATTCGTGAGTGACTATCTCAGTCCGCTCTCATGACATCATGGACCTATCGAACTAGGTAATCATTAAACTACCATTCAAACCATGGTGGGAGTGCTAGTAGGTTGTGACGCGGATGCTTCCACACCTCTCCCTCAATGTATGGTTTGTATGCATGGCCCCTTTACTCCTTATGTGAGTCAGATTAGCAAGCATCATCAATCCTATATCCACTGACCAAAACAATGTCAATAATCCATATACATAAATCATATTGTAATCAATCATATGTTTCATGTGCGATAAATGAAATACTCAAACAAATACAATCCACTCCCTAACTCAATATGGAGTCCAAGGAAGTCCATTGATTCCATCAACATCCATAACATATCATGTATCCCGCACACTCAGGAAGACTCGTCGATACCATCCGCCAATACATATACATCAAAATAGCTATAAGTCACAATACATCATCATCATCATATATAACCCATAATCGAAACAAAATCATAATATACCATAACCATATCACTTGCATGCAAGTGTCCTCAAAGAATATATCAATAAAATTGTGCTCAGTAGAGAAGGATGTTACATACACCCCCTCTTGTTTTAAACTTCATCCCAAAGTTTGTACAATATATATAATGTAAGTAAACAAATGTATTTGACATAGATCTACAAATCTAATCTATTGAACAAGTATGGAAACTATTGACGCATCTTGTATGCATCCTCCTAGGTAGTCGAGTGTGGACTATAGTTTTCCCACTGGACCTTGACCCGATCTACTATTCGATACCGTAGCTATCGAATGTGATGGTACAAAATGTGGATTGGCTCCGCCATTAGAGCACCCTCGTCCAACACCTGCAAAGAAATCATGTCAATAACATGTGACGAGTCACTAATATAATGTCGTAAAACAAATACATGAAATACATCGTGCAAATTCCTCAAAGAATCATGCAACACTAGTTGATAAGCAATGGGTCCTTTCCTTTCCATAACCTTGAAAGGTCCCACAAACCTAGGAGATAGTTTAACACCCTTTCCAAACTTGATCGAACTCTTATGTGGTTTTACTCGCAAGAAAACTTTGTCACCAACTTCATAACTGCGGTCAACGCGATGCACATTAGCATAACTCTTCTCTCGATCATGTGATTCTTTAATCCTTTTTATTATCGATGGCATCTATTCTTGCATCTCTTAAATCACTTCAGGTCCTACCAGGAGCCTATCCTCAAGTCAATCCCAACTCAATGGTGTCTGACATGGTCTCTTATAAAGGAACTCAAATGGTGTCATCTTAATTGTACTTTGGTAACTGTTGTTGTATTCAAACTATACCAATGGCAAGAAGTATTCCCAACATTTTTGTTGGTACATTACATACATACACAACATATCCTCCAAAATCCGATTCGTTCTCTTTGTTTTTTTCTCTGTCTCAGGGTGATACGTTGTACTAAAATTCAATTGTGTTCTCGTGTCCTCTTGGAAACTAGTCCAAAAACATCCTCTAAACATCGATCCTCAATCAGATATGATCCTTCTTTGTACCCCACGTAATCTTACAATCTCACTGACAAACACTCTAGATATGTCTGGTGCCTAATACATCGTACACACTGGAATAAAGTGTGCACTCTTCGTCAGAGTGTCAACTACCACAAAATTCGAGTCATGTCTCCCTTCCATTAGTTGCAATCCAACAATAGATTCCATTGAAATGACTTCCCATTTTGATTCTTGAATAGTATGTGGTTGTAATAATCCTTCAATATGTCTATGTTCAGCCTTCACTTGCTGACATTCTAGACTTCTCGCCACATAACTAACTATGTCTGCTTTCATTCCTTTCCAAAAGAATAAAGGCTTAAGGTCTTGCTTCATCTTCATGACTCTCAGATGACCCAAGTAAAACACTCGATGGTCTTCTCTTAAAATAAAACTTCTTACTTCGTCGTTAGGCGGTATGTAAATTCTTCCGTTATATCTCAACAATCTGTTGTTTTCCAATGAATAACCTTCAAATTTCTATACCATCATGGTATTTTGTCCAATGTTATCCTTAACTTTGTTGTACCATTCATCATCTATCTATAAAGTTAGATTATTTTCTTGAAGATTCGTCTTAAGTGGTATTACTGAGAATATGTATGGTCTCCGATTCAATGCATTTGCCACTCTATTCATCGTTCCTTTAATGTAAGTAATCTCAAAGTCGTATTCGCTAAGTAGTTCTAACCAATGCATTTGTCATGCGTTCAAGTCACTTTACGTAAATATATGCTACAATACACAATTATTTGTCTTTAATTCAAATTTTTGTCCAATTAGATAATTTCCCCAAACTCTCAAGGAATATACAATTGCTAATAACTCCAAGTCATGTGTTGTTTAGTTCTCCTCATGCTTTCTCAATTTCTTTGAAATGTAAGTGGTCACTCGACCATCTTGCATCAAAAATCTGCCTAAACCTTCCTTAGATGTGTCAATACATACCAACAATTCCTTTTCCATGTCGGGGACCTTTAGTATTGGTTTTGTTGTCAACAAATCTTTGATATTTTGAAATTCTTCCACACATTTGTCAGTCCATATGAACTTCTTTTTTTTCTTCTGCAATTTTGTGATTGTCTTTGTTATCTTCGAAAGACCTTCGACAAATCATCGGTAATATCTTGATAAAACCATAAAGCTACGTACTTCTTGTACGTTAATCGGTGCTAGCCATTCCATAATATCCTATACTTTTGTTGTATCCACAACGATACCTTCACCAGATATGATATGTCCCAAGTAATGAATCTTCGACTAGTAAAATAACATTTCCATAGCTTCTCGTACAATTTATTTTCTCTTAGACATTGTAGGATCGATCTCAAGTGATTGTCATTCTCTTCTTTCATCCAATAATATATCAATATGTCATCAATAAATACTTGAAAAAACTTGTCCAAGTATTCACATAACAATCCATTCATCAAACTCATGAAAGCTCCTAGGGCATTCGTCAATCGAAATGGTAAAACTGTAAACTCATAATTTTTGAATCTCGTCCTAAACGCAATATTAGGTATATCTTCCTCCTTAATATGTAACTGGTGATATCGTGACCTTACATAAATATTTGAAAACATCATTTCTCCTTTCATTTGATCAAACAAATCACACATCCTTGGCAATGTATATTGGTTCTTGATCGTATCTTTGTTCAGTTGACGGTATTCAATACAAAGTCTTCACGATCCATCCTTATTTCTCACAAAAACCATTGGTGCACCCCATAGCGACACAATTGGACATATAAGTCCCAAATCCAACAAATCCTTCAATTTGATTTTCAACTCCTACAATTAAGGCATTTACATACAGTATAGCGTTTTCACTATTGGTTCAGTTCCAAGCTTCAAGTCTATTGTAAACTCCAACTCTCTTTCAAGCGGTAAACCTGGAAACTCTTATGGAAATATGTCCACAAACTCTTATACTACAGGAAGGTTTTCTAATCCTTCATCCTCTCCCTATTCGTTTAGCGCCAATATTGCATATAGATTTCATCCCATGCACATACTCTTTTGTAGATGTAGGGAAGAGATAACCCTCAAGGACACTCCCTGGTTTATCCCTACAATCACTCTACTCTATCCCAAATCATATGTCAAACTTAACCGTTTTGTCTTACAGTTAAGTTTCACATCATGCAATGCTAGCCAGTCCATGCCTATCATTATGTCATAAGATCCTAAGATAGGACATATAGGTTGGCCTTCGTTCCAAAATCTCCCAAGTTAATGCTATAGTCTGTAACCTTTCCTCCAACTTTTTGTTTGGCACCTGATGCCATTTCAACATATTTGAACTCGTCCTACTCAACTTCATTTACCTTAATTCTCTTTAGCATTGCACTAGAAATAAATATCTCTATAGCATTGGGATCTATCAAGATACTAAAATTTTGATCGACAATCGTACTTGATGTCTAAAGCACAGTGGACTGGTGCTCGACCTAGATTTTTTTACCGTTGCATGTATCATGTGTGCCTTGCCCAAATATCCAACTGTAGTGGGTCTTGATGATCTGGCCGCCTTGGCCTTCTCAATCAAATAGTGTCATTGGAAATGTGGTTCCCCACATGTCCAACATCTATTATTCAGTCTAGTGCTCTTGGTCCCCAAAGTAGAAGTTGATGGCCTAACAGTCTGTGATCGCGGTCTATTATGTTGAACATGAATAAAATGTTGGTGTTCCTATGAATGACATTGTTGCTGATGTTGTGGTCCTTTGTAAGGATTCCTCTTCTGAGAATTCTATCGTCATAGTGTCGAGAACATAGGTCCTCTAGGCATATCTCACTACCCAAAAGTCTGTCTAGATAGTGTCTGATGTTGTTGCGCTCGCGGTTTCATATGTCCATTAGGTCTAGAAGGAGTCGTACCTTGACTCCCATTGTTCAGTTCTTCCTCAACTATGATGGCCTTCTGAATTGCATTGTGAAACGTCTGGCACATTAGGATTGTCACCTTTGCATGAATGTTCAAGTTAAGGTTGAACACAAACTAGTTGACCTTTAACTTCTCTGTGTTCAGATGTGGAGGATACCTAAGTAGCTCCATGAACCTAGCCTCATACTCCAGCATCGTACGACCACCGTATCGTAAGGTATTGAACTCATTAAGCTCGTGCTCAATGAATTCCTTAGAAAATTACCTCTCCCATAACCATTCCTGGAACAACTCCCATGGCACATTTTCGACGAGCATGTTTATTTGAGGTAAGAGAGTCTTCCACCATAGAATAGCACTCCCCTTCAGCTGGAATACCACCATGCACACTTTCATGTTGGAGGTGTATTCGCGAAGTGTGAAGCACATCTTCATGTTATCCAACCATGCCTCGGTGTCTAAGCCATATGTGGCACCCTAAAACTCGGGAAACTTCACTTTATCGAGTTCTCTGTGTATGCTACTACTACCAGTTGGAGCACGTTGTGAACCCTCACTAGGCACAGATCGTCTTCCCTCATCTAGGTCCAGGCAGTTGATCAATGCCTGTGATATCTTATAGAAGGATCTCATCATACCTACCACATCTCTTGCAGCAACCTACTCTTGCTTAGTAGTTTATTCTTCTCTTCGGGGGTTAGACCCCTCTGACGTGGATACCATCAGAGGTGTCACACCTCTTCCTCCAGCGCCACATCGTCTACTTCCCCTGCATCCTCTTACCGTGATTACCTGCATGGACAATTTTCAAATTAATTAGTGGTATATCTTTAATCATTTATTTAACATAGTGCAAGGCGTAACGGTCCAATGTTGCAAGGTTGAAACCACTCTGATACCATATGTAGCATCCCCCTCGTTATGACATAAAAGTGGGTAAGTAAATACAATGGAAGTATTTTTTTTTTTGAACAACATTTAAAACGAGTGGTAAGCGACAATGACATACATCAATAATTACACATTCTAATCTCATCACACCATTACACAAAAAAAATCAGAATACAACATCACCATTATTGATAGATCAGTTGTAACACATTAAGCTAACAAAACGTCTACCCAAATGTTAAGACCGTTGGGGTAACAAAAAGGTATACATATTCTCCTTGTTAGTTTGGTTTATGATATATTCTTTGTTGACTTTTCTATTAGTTTAAATTAATTAGGGAAGAAAATGATTAAAAACCTTTTGAAAATAATATTAAATGATATTAGATATTTTCTAAACTTTGGTTTGAATTGCTTTGATTTTATGCAGAAATGGACAATTGTTGTTAATTGAGAATAATCAAGAAGATCATGAAGATGCACAAACCATTGAAGATTAAATAAATCAGGCACAAAAATGTTCAAAGGAATATTGATTTTTATCTTGCAAAACAACTTTCTGGCAATTTTCGTAATTTACTATTTTTAGCAGTTTTTCGGGTCCTGAACTTCTCGAGCCATTTTGAGGCCCTAAACGACGATTTTTGGGTACGTTGCAATAAAAAGTGCTCATCATGAAAATTTCATCAACTGTTGTAGTCCTCGGATAGATCTTTCCAACAAGCTATCGTACGTCTAAAACAAAGATCATATGCAAAAGTTACGACCTCGGGAAGTTGATGTACTAACTTACCCAAATGGGGTCCACATCACTTTTGGTGTTTCATCTCCTAGGGTTAGGTTTTTGGATGTCTAGGGTTTTTGACACTCCTGTTTATTGTAAAAAGACCTTCAGAGCCTCATTGTAATCATCTTCTTGTGAATGAGCGTAGCCATCACATCTCTCCTCAAAGATAAGCTACCACCATTCCAACAAGCTTGTTTTCCGCTACATTTTACAGTTTCAACTTATTTCCTTATTGAATAGAAAACCAGTTTTACTGTATCTTTGTTATTTTGTGTTAAGTATCTGTTAATAATCTGTAGTCATTTCATTCTGCTCATAAAATCCAGATCATCAGGATAGCTTAATTTACTTGTCTTATTGTAATATATAAAGTAGAGTGAACGATAGAGAGATATACCAGAATTTTGATCTCTTAATTATTGATACTTTGTACAACAACCTAGTTGTAAATGATTTATCAATTATGGAAGTAATGGAAGTTTCAAGTGTTTTGACCATTTCTGCGTACTGAGTTTTTCATAACAATATATTTTGAAGATCGTGGGCCCAGTCGACAGGAGCTACTGTCTTATCTACAATTTTATCAATTCTACGATAATTTCGTGTTTTGATATTTACTTCAATAGTTAGAATAGATTCATTAAAGTGTTGTTTCTATTATGAATTGATTGTGTTAATCCATTCGCAAAGAGTAGATGTTCTATTTAGAAATTATCGATTGGTGTTCCATTATCGATTGTTGTTAATTTATTGCTTATGGATTCTTTTCATTAAGTTTGCATTTGTTGTTCCTTTCATTTTGTTCGCATTTGTTGTTCCTTCTTAAATCTCAGTAGATCGATGTTCCTTTCAAATAGGTTAATCAATCATTGTTCTTTGAGAGATTGATTCATTAACATTTTTGTAGATTAAATTGTCGTTTCTTGGATAGATGAATGAGTTCAGTAATTAATTGATGTTTTGTTTCATGGTGTTTTATTTCTTAGAATACATTTTTTGTTGATTGAGTTATTAGTTTCAGAGTTTGTGGTTAACGTGTGAAGAACTAGATTATTACAGTAATTTAGATAGACCCATATTTGTTGTAACTAAACTATCTACACGATTTAAACCTATACAACTTATCTGCATAGATTTTTCTGACAATCTTGAGAGAAAAGACGAATCCTCGGTTGATAAAATTAATGTTAGACTAAGGTTGTTTTTAGGACATCTTTAGAGCCCAACATTTTGGTGTCGTTTCTGGGGAGATTGTCAAGGATAGTATAGGTTGCATCTCTAAAAGGATGAGGTATTGAAAACAGAAGGTAAGAACCTACACAGGAAACAAGTAAAATGGTTGTGCCAAAGCCTACCTTTAGCTGATGCATAGAGGTTACATAGGTGCATAGAAGTTGCATCGGTGTGTATGAATAAGAAGAAAGAACCTGAAAAACAAAAACCCTTGCCAAAAACTACAAAATCCCAGGGCCCGATGCCCCCTGGAAGGAGAAATTTTATAGATGAAATTATCTGAAAGTTTGAATCTCAAGCCTCGGTTGGACCTCGAAAAGGTTCTACCCGAGTCCCTCAAGCAGCAAATTCACCAACTGCAGCTCACGCTGAGGTTCATAGAGGAACTGAAGGAACTAAATAAAGTTTCCAAAATACCCTCACTCCACTTTGCAGTCCTTTAGGCGAGGGAAATTCTTGTAATTTGAGAGAAGGAGAAGGGGAGACCAGTGGAATTGTTGAGGCAAACCCACAAACACCTGAACCTGGATCTCATGTGATTCTGACAGAAGAAGGAACCCCTGAAATCCCAGACATAGGTAGTGTGGCCAAACCTCCTAAGGGACCAATTAATCATCCACCCCAAGTAGAACACACAGACCAAGAAATCCCTGAGGGTTATTGGCACATTTTCGACCAAATGGCATAGCAAAATCAGCCACGAGCCCAGACCCAGTGATCTGGGATATTTTCGTTGGGTGACTTATTAAAGCATTGTATTAAATGAGCATAAACAAAAGTACACCATAAAGAAGGAAAAGCTCAAAAGGAAAGAGACATAATCATGCAATATGAATACAAATAACTTGATAACGAAGTTCGTCCGTGGTGGACTACGTCTCTGGGTCCTGCTCTCAAATGGGTAGGTCTTTTTATTAATTGTTCGAGCAGTGCATTTGGGAGACACATGCAGCAAGAGCTCACAAGAGGTGAGTCTAAGCATGCCCATATGACCTGTATGGACTTGTATGGACTGGTACGAATTCTACACGTATTTCGATATTTTCATCATTTATTGCAGGAGAAGTGGCACACAAATTGAGGCATGAAGACAATTATTTGTAGGTAAAATGATGCCAAGAATGCAATGATGGTTCTAGTTTTCTGATTTGAGCAAAGCTTCTATATCTTAACTCCATAATGAGTCATTTATTGCAGAGGCAGTGGCACGGTAACCGAGGAAGAGGTGTCTCTTGGGCCTGAAAGTGTCTGACTCAGATGGAGACGATTTGACAAGCATTTTTAGGGGATTCGGAAACGTGAATCCAATGACGAGGTATGCTTTTGTAGTAGAGATTCAGATAAGAAAGCTAAGTGTTGGAGAAGCTAATGTACGCATGTTTTTAATTATGTTGTTTTGTCATTAAATATTGCAGCATAACATGCGTGTTATAGGTCTAAAGGAGCATAGAGAGGTTGCAACAAGGCAACAAGATTAGATTACTTCTATCTATTCTTTTCTTCTCTTCTTTCACATTAAATCAATCAGTTATATGTGACAGAGAAACTATGGCACTTTCATGATAAGTGGTCAATGAAGCAGTTCTAAATGGTCACTTTCCTTTGTCTTTGATTCTTTCTGGGGGGTGTGTTGGTTCTGTCTCTTGGACTTCTTACATGTTTGCTTCTTGGAAATTTTCCTCTTCTCCCGATTCCTCCCCAACTAGATCCATTACTTGTGAGGAGTGTAGTAGAGTTAGATATTCATCGGTGGAGGTCGATGACATGGGGTAATTGATCCTTTCTCTACCTACTGAGGATTTTCCAAGTGCCTCAAATGAATTAGTATATGTCGGCGCTTTCCCTTTAAGCGGTGATCGATGAGGGATTTGATTTTCTTTAGAGTATTTAGCTTTGTGATTTGTTGGTCCGGAGTTGGTGTTTTGCGTTGGAATTGTCTCTCTAGTCTTTGAGCCTCCATTTCGTCCAGTGTTGGATTTCTTTCTTACTTGTTTCCATACCTCATCTTGTGCTTCTCCTATTTCATTCGCTCCTTGCTTGTTCTTTGGGCAGTTTCTTGCAAAATGTCCATATTTATGACACATTTTACATTTGATAGGAATTTTCTCATAGTCTAACTTTTGGATTTAGGTCCAATCATCCAAAGAAATTTTGATAGCTTCAGGGAGGCATTTTTCCAGATCGACTTCAACAAAAATTTGGGCGCATGAGAACATTGCAGATTTGGGTTCGGATCTATCAATGTAGTTTCCTACTGTGTCCCCAATGCTCTTTAAAGATTCATCCCCCCCACAATGGAAAAGCATATGGGGAAGGTGGACCCAGATTGGAACTGCAGAGGGTATGTCACTTTCTGGATTGAAATCTAGGGTCCATCGATTTAGGTATAGACCCCTTATGCCATAAAAATAGGGACCGTTGTGAAAAATGAGATCTTGATCTTTTTTAAGCTCAAATTAAAATATATAAAAACCCTTATTGCAGAAGAAGTGGCTCATTCGCCCGTTGATTAATGGTTGTCAGTTCTGTGCAAGACAAAGAATAACATGTCTGGGAGAAGGCCAAAGTCCTGTGAATTAGCCGATAGGTCCTTTTGATGCATAAGAGAAGGCTCTAGAGTGAGTTGCTTGAGGGATCACGACTTCAGGGATCGTGTCTAGTTTTTTGAAAATTTGGGTATATGTTGGGCGTGACGAGGGGTTTCCCAGAGATCCAATCAATTGTTTTAAAGAAGTGGTTTCATCTTAAAAAATGGAAGGGTTCTCGGGGATACCCCCACCATGGCGATTGCAAACAGGACTCCAAACTAGTGGCTATGGTTTCACGGTTGCATACACACGCTCAACGGGGATCGAAGTCTATCCTTAGTGAGTTAATAGTAGAAGAGAAATTTGGTTTTATGAAAAACCGACAAATTCACGATGCAG
>ML778108.1:12605-32123 GCA_009831015.1 Picea engelmannii | reverse complement strand
CACAGTAAGGAAAGTATGTATATAATGTACCATAAGTAGATACTAGACAAAAAAAAATGACAAAACCTAACAAAAATTGAAAAAGGAATAAAAACAAATACAAAAATACAAACGAGAGAAAATAAAAAAACACATAAAAAGTTGTGCGTAGGAGTTACTGCACCAGATATCAGAATACAGTGTGCAGTAAAAAGTAAACTTGGTGCACATGTACACAAAAAGTGAAAAATGAGCGTGAAAAGGTCTATAAAAGGTTGAATGTGCACATTTATTCAACATTTAGCGAATTTTGAGCTCAGAGTGATTAAAAGAACCCGTGCCCTAATTTTGAAATCGTCACTACAGCCATCCAGGCTTACGACAGTCGCACGGGATGGCTCCACCAAAGTCTAGGTCATCATGCAAGTTTATCAAGGTCATTTGACAAGGTCAGAGGCGCAAGGAAAGGATACAGCCTGAGCCCATAGTTGAGCTCGAGGACGTGACCAATTCGGATCCAGAGTCTAGTAGCCACAACACAGCAAGGAGAGGTAGGATAGAGCTCGGGAGTTGGGAACAGGGTTTCAAACCCTAACCCCGAGGAGCTGACAAGACCGGTTGAAATAGAGGAACCAAGACCATCCTAGTCACGAGAATAAGTCTAGGTCAAGGACATAACAGACCAACCAGACTCACCTAGGAATGAGGAGCGCACAAAAGCCACCAAGGTGAGCACATCCACGATCGGACAGAAAATAAATACCCCTGAGAGTTTAGATATTTCCTTACCCTTCATTCCCGACACAGTCCCCACTGTCGAGGACATGTTGAGGAAAGTGCCCAAATTTCACTACTCAAACCATGACGCGCATGATCAACATAGGGGAGGTTGGACCCCTAGGAAGGCCAGTATTAGAGCCCGTGCAAAGGATTATGGGGTTATACAACTCTGGTGTCATGAACTTTCTAGACATTCTACACTTTGGGCGGGGCAAAACTGTCGTCCTATGCATCAAACAACTAGTGGCACGGGTCCATGGGGGCATCTTGTGGATGGACAGAACTGTACAAATAGACGTGGCACTTATTTCCAAAGTTACAGAATTTCCCACAGCTGGTGCGCTGCCAGAATAATTTTTGGAAAACAAGGTGCGCGAGAAGGAACTGGAAGAGAAGGTGAAGGCACAGTTCGGCACGACGCGAGGGAGCAGAGGCCTTATTATCAAAGAAACCAATGATGATGCAACGATGTTTTCCAACAATCTGCTAGAATTCAAGCTACTAAGGAAGTGTCACTGAGAGGAAGCCCTCGCAGGTGTAATCGCAGTACCAGCGCAGTGCACAAAAGGAATGATGTTCAGTTGGGAACAATATTTTCTTAACCAGTTCTTTCTAGAATTCTGCGACGCACAGGATAATGGAACTGAGTTCCATTACTCTTGGCTAATGATATTGGTCGCTCTCGCAGGGTGGCAGGAGCCCAAGTACATTGCCTTCATCACTAGGACAGGGAAGTTCTACGTAGCCAGGTACAATTCCCTCTAGTAGGCGAAGGACAGCAAAGCACAGCAGGAAAACAACACAGTGTTTTCCATGCTACTAGAGGAAATTTAGCAACGCACCACCAACACATGGCATATCCCGAGGGAGGTTGTGCAGGAAACCAAGGGGATTGTGAAGTTCAAGGCATCCTGGCACCATACATGGATCCAAGCTGTGAGGGATCCCAATAGAGTGTGGCTGAAGATGCAGTATTGCGTGACCAGGGAGGAGGTGGAGTGAATAATCAAAGATTGGCCAGTGTAGTGGAAGCAACCAATAAAAAAACCCACCACCAGTACAGGTACGACTCAAACTGCTAATCCTAAGGACATAATTGAGGCAAGCTCGTCAACACGAATAGGGAGTCTGGCTGGAAATACTCGGAAAGAAACATCATAGATAGTTCCAAGTGGGAGTGCAATCCTGACAAAACGAAGGAAAATTCCCACTGCAACGTGAACGGGAAGTGAGCCACAAGCTGAGACGAAGAAGCCAACACAGGGTCAGCAGGAAACAGGCCCAAGAACAACCAGTGGGGCACATCCCTCATAATCAGCAAAGGAGACTGCACAAGGAATAGATGCGCATGGAAAAAATAAATATGACACAGAGGACCCAGACTTCACCCTCACATGGGATGATGCAGAGCTCATTGCAGAAAAGGTCCAAGACAGGAGTGAGCAAGCAGTCAAAATGGTAGAGGCACAAAAAGAGTAGATCATGGCTAAACTGATAGAATTCCATGACAACATCCAAAAGCTACGCAATTTCGCAGAGTCTCAGTCCACCACGCAGCAGCAGAAGGCAGTACCGAGGCCACCAATGCAGAAGCAACATGAAGAGACGGTACAATTTATCACTTAGAGAAGCGACACATTTACCATCACACACGATATGATCAGGCTAGATCCTAAAAAGATGCAGACACCACTACAAGAGGTCAAAGCACTGAAAATATTACTAGCAAAGATACCCATGAAGTCTCTCTACGGAATACAAGTTTGTCTCATGAACGAAGTGTAGTCGAGGGCCCGCACAGATGCCACTAATTTGGAGGTGAGTAGAGGAGTCGCAGAAATGCTCCAAATAACATGTGACCAGCTGACTGCACAGAAACAAGAATAGAAAGAGTGCACATATAGGCTCAAGAAAGGAGTGACTACATCCTATGACAGAATTCCAAACAGCACGCAAATAGCAGAGCCCAACACAGCATATAATATTGATCACATTGTGCAAACAATTGATCAATACCGGCAGGAGATCGAGAAACTCAAGGAAAAACTCATTCCTACGACTCCCTCGGAGGTGAAAGAACAAAGGATACAAGAAGTTGCATGATGAATGGACGAAATGGAAAGACAAGTCAATGCAGTTGGGGACTTGTTTGATAGGGCAATGCAACTATGGAAAGCATTGGAGGAAGATGAACAGGTCCAGCAATGGGACTAGGAAGAAGGAAACATAAGGGCAGTCATACAGGACCTCAAGAAAAGGTAGAAAAAAATGAATATCATCGAACAGCTCAAGGGCACACAAGATATGAAGAAGCTACAAGCATAATTGATAGCAGCGCAGGTGCAAAAGCAGGGAAGACAGGCGTAGATGGAACCTCTTCAAGACCAAGCAGCACAGTTGATCATGCAATTGAAAGAGGAAAAGGGTAACATGGAGAAAGCATAGGAAGAAGGCACAACCATGATACAGGATGATATCACAACGCAAGAAATATAAACCCTCATAGAAAAGGTCGTGCAAGTACAAAAACGAGGAAGAGAACTTGCAGACAAGTTCCATAGTCTAACTAAGGTTGTCGAGGGAGCACGCAAATCCTAGGTGGCTTGGGACGAGCCACATGTCAGTGTTGGGGGCATGTTGGGTGTAGGCCCATTTTGGGGGAAAGTATTTTTTTGGAGAGAAAAAGCACGAAGTGGGAGAAAGACAATTGTAAGGAAAAGTAGCACGTGCGAGGAAAGCATGCAAGGCGCACATGCAAGGAAACCTAACTACAATAGGGTTAGGGTTTTGGTAATATATTGTAATGGCCAATAAGCCAAGAATAGGTATAAGTAAGTACCTACGAGGTCTAGGTAGGAGGGTGGAGAATACAAAATTGTAAGAACTATAAATTTTGGTAATATTTTGAGCTAGAGGAGAGTCGAGCAACTCGATCCCAAGGGTTAGATTGCAAGTTGAGGAGCCTGGTGAGATCTAGTCATCCTTACAGGGATCGAGGAGCTTATGGTGATTGTAAGACCAGAGACTATAGTGCGCACGACGCAATATCTTGCAGAAACATAATAAAAGAGCTTGAGAGCCAAATCTTTGTGGATGTATCCGAGGATGGGGTGAACCACGGTAGATCATGTGTTGTGTGAACTATTTATTTTCTGTCAAAGGTAAACTCCTAGATAAATGTTTTGATGAAGTAGTTAGACCTGTTGATTTGCATGCATGGATAAGGAACAATAGTATACTAAATATAGATGCATGAGATAATAAATGAATGAATATCCCAAAGTACAATCTCATATCCCCACTCATTCCTAGGTTGCAAGCAGCTGAGCGTTGCAGCCACCCATAGAACTATCTCGGGTGAGACTACGCAGTACACTCTATGTGTTGTGTTTCCTTCTGGTTAACCAAGAGGGTCGATAGTTTTATAGGCTTTGTTGGAAGTTTGTTCAGATCTGAACATGGGTCAGCTTAAGGGAGAGCAAGAGAGTAGTAACCAACACATGTCTATGTTCTTCGGAACACATCTTTATTCGATAAGTGGCGTAGGTAAAAAAAAATTTACACAATAATTTATTTCTTCAATTGCATTTACACATTTATATTATTAATCTTATTATCTTGTACATTCATATTCTATGTAGGAAATACGAAGAAGATAATCAAACGTGGATCCACCGTCGACCTCAAAAGCGCAGAAGTCATGATTTCATTGGAGGTGATTCTTTTCCAAAATTTGAAAAATGGATTGCTAATGTAGTAAATGATGAAAAAGAAGAAGGTCAAGATATAAAAGTGGAGGAAAGTGAGCATTCACAGTTTCCACATATATGGGCTATGCATTTTAGTGGCATGTGGGCCTATGGTAGTCATTTAAGAGTGGAAGAAAAGGACCAAGGAAAGGGAAATTGTGGTTGTGTTGTTAGTGTTGAATTCCTTCATGAAACTGAGAAGAAATTTTATGTTGGATTCATCCAAGAAATTATTCAAGTTAATTATGGTGAAAATAATCCTATATTAGTAAAATGTAAGTGGGTCAAATCATATGCAATAAAACTTGATGAGTATGGATTTGTACGTGCAAATAGATGACAATTTTTATCAGAGACTGATGAGCCATATGTCTCTCCTCTTCAAGTTAACCAATCATATCTAATTTATGATGTAAGAAGCCCAGGATGGTCATATTTCATTCAAACATAGTCTTGTTCGAAACGAAAATTCATGGAAGTTGTTGATATCATGTCTGATGGGAAATACGATAACTTACAAGAAACATTTGAAGAGGTGGATAAAGATGATGATAGAGTGATTGAAGAAGATACTTTGATTAGTAATGAGGAGATTGGAAGAGAGAATGTATTGCATGCCTCAAGTGAGGATGACGAAGAAAATCAATAAGATGCACACAGGAGTGATCAGGATTGTGACCTCGGTGGCAATGCGGATGATTATGATGATGATTGTTGGCCCTTGACAAAGTTTTGAGGAAACATTAGTCGAGTTTGGCCACTTTTTGGACATCGACAGGCTAGTCAAAGATGGAGCACCCAAGCAGAGATAAGATCGCGGGATATCACTTGTTTTGTGGAACCAGCAAGAGGTTCATTAGAGTTTATTTAATGGGTTATGGGATGTCAACCCATGGGATTACCCATGACTAGGAATTTTTGTAAGGAATGTAAAAGTATAAATAAGAAAATATTGTAAGGTAGAAGTAGAAAAGTAAGTGGTGTCTAGCTAAGTGAAAGAGGCAAGTAGGTATGAGTTGCTTTGTGCAACAGACCATGTATGTAAGGCTATGTGCTTAGTAGAGGAGTTGGATCTGTGCCCTGACTTGATTTTGGGAAGGTGGATCTAGTGCGCAGTGCACAGATCACCTGTCTGGTGCGAAGCTTGGCTCTGTGGCTTAGTGCACAGGAGTAGAGGAATGTAAGAGATTGAAGCCTAATAACGAAGAAGAAGCAGTTGGTAGACGTAGCCCCACACTGGGGTGAAACACGTATATCATGTGTTGATGGTTTGCTTTGTGTTATGATATTTATGTTGTAGATCTGATTAGTGCATTGATTTTTATGTCTAATAGATAGATCTATGAATGCTTAGTGCTTTACTTATGTTGAATGAGTTAGATCTTAATTCTGATGCTAAGTGTGATGTATATTTTTTCATTGTTATTGCGCCAATCTGTACTTAGGGTTTGTTCTATGATGTGAATAAGCTAATGAATTAATGTGTGTTATTCCTAATTACTCTGTGAGGTGTTATAATCACAGATATGTGTCCCATCTTGGTTACAGACACTTGAGTCTTGTAACCCCCCCCCCTCCCTCTACCCCGGGTGAGACTTCGCCTACTTTGCAGGTGTTGCCGAAAGGGATGATAGTTAGGGTTTTGTTGGTGCGTTGTCGAAGCGTTGAACCCTGGGTCTTCCCCTGTGCCAACAAATGGTTCTGTTGTCGGGACCTGAAACTGTGATTGTTGGGAACTGAAGTAAAGAAAAGAGAAGCTTTGTGCATAGATCTGATGTTTTAGTGTGCAGTATTCTACTTGACTTGCGAAGCTCTGTGCTAAGAAAGAAACCCTATCTGAAGAAAAGAGGTAATATCTTGAAAGAGGTAAAGATTTTTGCTTGGATAGAGTAAGATAAGCAGGATTTTTTGTTTCGAAAGCATAAATCTAGGTACTTTTGATAGATTTTGTCCTAGTCTGAAAGCTAGGGTACATTTAGAAGAAAGAGTTGATATGAATAAAATTTATAGAAGTAGAGAAAGATATGTTATTCCTATGCATAGAAATAATTTTTGGAATAATAAGTGGATGAAAGAACCTAGAAATATTTTTTGTAGATTACAGGTCCAGCACTGTGATCCTAGTGTGCGGTATGGGAGAGTTGGGGAACTTACAAGAGAAAGAGAGAATTGACATTATGTTATAACTGCAAAAGACCGAGACATATTGCTAAGGAATGCCCTGGTGCAGGTCCTATTTGTCTATGTTGTAAAATTGTTGGTCATGACATTGAAAACTGCCCAAGGATGATTGCTAAAGTTGAAAAAATGAATATGAGTCAAGAGAATAAGAGCATGTTAGAGAATCATAGAGGGAAAGAACCATAGAAATCTCAGACTATGCTAGTACAGTTAAAGGAAGTAATGGATGATCACAAAGATGTCAGTTTACTAGAGATCTTGAAGGAAAAATAGTGCATAGATACAAGAATAGAAGACTTCGACATAGATTGTGTCTTGGATGAAGAAACACCAGTGAATATTATGACAGAAAGAACTTGGGAAATTTTGGGGAAGCCTACTGTGGTACCTTCATTGGGAAGGATAGGCTTGTTCAAAGGAAATATGATAGCCCTATGTGGAAGAGTTACTAATGTACTTGTTATCATCCATGGAAAATCGACTCAAGAAGAATTTGAAGTTATTAGGTTTGTTGAAGACAACACCCCTTTTCTTTTTTTTTTAGGAAAGACTTGGATCAAGAAGGATCAGATCAAAAGGAAAGCAGAGGAAGAAGATACATAAAAGAAAAATCAAGAACTAAGGGAATTTTTAGCTAGGAAAATAAATCGACTGATAGAAGAACGAGAAATTGAGTTGAAGCAATAGAAGGCAAGAGAATTAGTTGTAGAAGTTGAAAGAGCACAAGAAGGTGTGAAGGACTTATCCTTGAAAGAAGAAAGTATATCCACCCAGGAAGTGATCAGAGAAGAGGAATTAGCTTCGAACCCTTTGAGAACACATCAACATCGCAAATTCACTATGCTAGGAGAAGATAAGAATAAGAATGCAATGAGAAATCCAGAAACAGTTAGAGAAACTCAAATCACAGGAAAGAAGGCAAGGAAGCTCAGTAAGAAGAAAGCCAAGTTAAAAAAAATACAGGAAGTTCTAGAGAAGACTTCGCAAGAGGTAGGCTTGCAAGCTCTGAACCTCAGTGGAACAGCAGAACCACGCAGAATGGGACTTCGTCGTGGCGAAGCTATATGACCGTTGGAGGCACCCCGACTATTAGAACGATGCTCCAAACGGCTAGAAAATGCATTTATGGGCGACTCGAACGCCTTTGGGAAGTTGAGACCACACCACAACGAAATGATTCATATTGATTAAGGCATTCCTGCCCATTGGATGAATCTGTTTCGACACTTGCTTATTTAACCCGTCAGACGCTGCATCGGGACCAATTTTTGTTACCCGTGATTATCTTAGTTAACAGAGAAGTGATAAGTGATTGTTTCGAGATGTGTTATTAGACCTCACCACCTGTTGTTTACCCCGCTATCCATTTACCTACCAGGACTTATTTGTTAACAGTGAGAATGTCGACCGAGCACACCGAGCTAGAGAAATATTTCGAAGAGGTTTTGAAGAAGTTTATGGATGATAAATCTATGTCTGAGGGAGTATAGGCATCGTCAACCAGGGGAATCCAGGCTTCCCCCTCAACTGGATGATGTTTGGGCCATACTAACTCCACTACTGAGAAGCGAAGTAAGCATCATGACGATCTGTCTAACGTGAGGTAGATCTCGTCGATCTTACCTTATTACATCCCACCTTTGGCTGGCGCGGTTAACTGCAACAAAATTCCATGGGACTTCGAGTATACATTGATCACCACATACATCCCGAAGGTGATACATGTAGAAGGAAGCTAGTTGGAATAGATCCCAGCATTGAAGAATAGTGATTTCAACCTCAGCGACAGAAAGAACTATCCGATGCTCGTGCCTCCCAGATATTTGATGAAGATGGTTGTGAAGAAGCCTCGCATAGTCTCCCAACCTTGGATAAAGGAGCTCACACAGTCCACGATATTGAATGTGATGAAGATCCCTCACTTTGGTCATCACCAGGAGGTTAATGCTTGTGCTAAACTCCTCTTGTCGTGATATCATGGATGATACCTGTGGCTTAACAGGTGCATTACTGTGGATCCGGCGTTGATCCACCTGATCACAAGACTGAGCATGCAAGGACCCGACCCTCAACAGTTCTACCCAGGGAATACTTCAGACTGCTCCCTAGGATAGCGCATTAAGGAGGCATACGACAAAGTAGAAAAGGGAAAGTGAGGCTACAAGGTAGCCTCCATCCAGGATGGCACAGTGCGCCTTGCTTGCCAACTTATAGCTGGAAAGATCATTAGAAAGATCCTCCCCACGCAGGTCATCGGGGTCGTGGTGGACCTCGCAGGGAAATGCGTGGAGGGCATGCAAATGAATTGGGCGAGCTACCTCGTCAACTAGCTCAAGAAAGACTACCATGAAGCGAAGGATCAAGGGTACGAGTTCCATTTTAGCTGGTTGTTGGTGCTGATCACATTTTTCTCTTGGAAAATGCCAGAAGGAGATGCCTTCCCGGAGATTGAACCTCTGGAGCCATTGGCCGCAAAGTTCTCCACCCTATGGTACACGAATGACATGTCAAAACAGTGGCAATTGAACATAGTATTCCATTCCTACTATCAGTAGCTGAAGGTTTCCATAGAATCGTTTATGCGCGTGACTTTGTGAACATTGCACCAGTACAGACCATTAGCTAAGTTTTGCACAGATCAACACTTCATATATATCATTGCACGCAGGGATGAGAGAAAGGAGCAGTTACAGTCCTACTATAAGATGACCAACGAAGATATGGTGGAGATAACCAAGGAGTGGTCGGTAGAGTTCCTTGTACTGGTTGATGATGCAGAACTCTTTGACCCTGACATCATTGGAATCCCCTTGGTCACCCAGATCACACATGTCGGACAGACCAACATGAAGAAGAAGAAGAAAAAGGAGGAAATCCAAGACAGAGAGACTAATTAGGAGGACGACGCCTAGGAAGAAAGTATACCTGGCTCGCTCGTAGGAGGAGGAGGAGATGATGTAAATCAAGAAGGAGGAGGGGGAAAAGGAGAAAAACAAGGAGAAGGCAAAGCTACACTACTGAAGGATCCCCCTACCGAGACAGAAACATCAAAGAAGAGGAAGGTTTCTCCGCAGAAACCCCCGGCAAGAAAGAATACCTGCACAAATAAGCCCCAGCTAGAGGGTACACTCGCGGAGGATGACATCGGTCTAGTCCACGGAGCATGGAAGATGTATTTGAGGACCTCTTACAGAGATGTGGCGTTAAGAAATAAGAGTTGTATGTAAGAGTTAAGAAGGAAATGAAGGAGATACAGCGAGCTATTCAAGTTAGTCATGCATTACCTACTGTGCCCTCCTCGTTGGAGACTGCAGAGTTGGGGGATGAACCAGCCCAACTTCAAAGATTGGCACATGCAACAGAGGTTCGACTTCAGCGAGTCCAAGAAGAGAAGGAACAGGCTATAGAATCCCTGAAGAAATAAAAAGAGGAGATCTTGGAGAAACTACGATTTGCGCGGTACTGTGTAACCACGTATGAAAATGAGAGAGTTAAGTTGTGGGAAATGCTCGAGGGAGACAAAGCAAAGATACATAAGGAAAAGGACCAGTTGCTCGCAGAGAAGAATGTAGTCAAGGAAGTGGTAAGCAAATCACTTCGCTCTATGCCAAGCTCGGCACAGGAGGAACGTGAGGTAGTTGAGGTTTAAGTAAAAAATCTCATTGAGGCCATCCAGCAAATTCAAGCAAGGGTAACGGAGTTGGAGCTTCAAGAAGTACCAAGCACTCCGCAGGAAGTGCACAACTAGAGGGAGGAAGATGCTAAGAGTGCAGTGGAAAGGATCAAAGTCCTCACCTCAAAATGCAAGTAGATAAGCAAAAAAAGTGTTCATACCTATGAACGCCTCATGGAAGACCCAGAGCTTAGGAAGTTGGAAGCACAGCTACAGGAGGCGCAGCAGAAGGAACTGACAGTTCAAGCACAGATGAAGTCACTCACTGCGGTCGAGAGAATGAAGAGATCACAAGAATAGTGTGCGGCCCAACAACATATTACTGTCATCTAGGGCAGAGTAATGGAAGTTACATAGAGGCTACAACCAGTGCAGAAGGAAGCCTGCGCGATGTTTGAAGAGATCAAGGGACAAGGATCCCAAATGGACCAAGTGGTTACGATAGTGGAACAACACCTAGAAGGGCCTATTACAGAACAAGTGATCCATGAGTTCGTTGAGCAGGAGGCTCAGTAAAAGCGACAAGTCGAGGCAGATCGATCTAAGATCGAGGCCTTCGAAGAAGTGTTTCCCAAATATGAGTGGCTTGGGACAAGTCACAGGTGAGTGTTTGGGGCATGTTGGCCCTCGACCAAGTTTTGAGGAAACATTGGTTAGGTTTGACCACATTTTGGACATCGATAGGCTGGTCGAAGATGGAGCGCCTAGACGGAGATGAGATTGCAGGATCTCACTTGTTTTGTGGACCCATCAAGGGGTTCATTAGGGTTTATGTAATGGGTTATGGGATGTGGGCCCATGTGGTTACCCATGATTAGTCCTTTTTGTAAGGAATGTAAAAGTATAAATAAGAAAAGATTGTAAGGTAGAAGTAGAAAAGTAAGTGGTGTCTAGCTAAGTGCAAGAGTAAAGTAGTTCTGAGTTTCTTTGTGCAACAGACTGTGTATGTAAGGCTCTATGCTTAGTATATGAGTTGGCTTTGTGCCTTGACCTGATTTTGGGAAGGTGGATCTAGTGCACAGTGCATAGATCACCTATCTGGTGCGACGCTTGGCTCTGTGGCTTAGTGCACAAGAGTAGAGGAATGTAAGAGATTGAAGCCTAATAAAAAAGAAGAAGCAGTTGGTGGGCGTAGCCCCACACTGGGGTGAACCACGTATATCATGTGTTGATGGTTTGCTTTGTGTTATGATATTTATGTTGTAGATCTGCTTAGTGCATTTATTGTTATGTGTAATGAATAGATCTATGAATGCTTAGTGATTTTCTTATGTTGAATGATTTAGATTTGAATTCTGATGCTAAGTGCGATGTATATTTTTTCATTGTTACTGCGCCAATCTATACTTAGGGTTTGATATGCGATGTGAATAAGATAATGAATTAATGTGTGTTATTCCTAAGTACTCTATGAGGTGTTATAATCATAGATCTGTGTCCCAGCTTGGCTACACACACTTGAGTCCTGTAACCCCCCCTGCCTCTACCTCGGGTTAGACTTCGCCTACTTCGCAGGTGTTGCCGAAAGGGCCGATAGTTAGGGTTTTTTTGGTGTGTTGCCGAAGCGTTGAACCCTAGGTCTGCTCTGTGTCAACAATGATTCATCACCTTAACTGGTAAGCTTGTCACTAGGAGAAAAACCCATATATGTTGAACAACAAAAGGATCAGTTCATGGATAAAATTTCGAATGTTGTTTCTTTATAACTAGACTCGACAGACTCTAGATCCAAGCTCAAGCCAGAATAAGCTCTACAACCTTCTCCAATCTAAACTCGAAATAGAACCACCCTTTTACCAGGATATGGAGCTTTGTCGGGTATTCCAATACTTTCTCCCATCCAACCTCCATCCATAAAATTAAGTGTGCCCTCAACACCACCTTTTCCATGAACATGGAAACCAAATCTAGAGTGGATAAAGACTCTATTGAATCCAAACCAATATCATGACCTAGCACCAAGTTTACCTTATCCTCCCTTGCCTTAACACACTTTTTCTTAAACTATAACTTTTCTCCCTTACCAGTGAGAATGGAAATACCCTGATTAGGTTCAAGTACCGAGTCTTTACTTGGTAATACATGTGACTTGAAATCTAGCATAGGGAAATCCAACTCCATCTGTAACCCTACCAATATCCCCTCCATACACCCTTTGTTGTGTTTCTCCTCTGTAACCATTGTATGTTCCTAATTCTCCCTCCTAACTTCCGCAGTAAAGTCCCTAGTACATTTCAAGATATGATGGTATTCCTTGTCAGTATTGAAAATATACGGTGACTCCCAAGTGTCACTTTTTCCATAATCTAATAACTCCTCTCATGTAACTGCAGACAACCCAAAAATCCAACCACCGCTAAAAATCATCATAATAAGGTTTGGCATGCAGAAACCCTCAAGTCAATGTGATGCCCTTGTCATCGTGTAATCAACTAAAGAAACACACATAACCTTATATATTAGCAATAGACAAAAAAATAGATTAGGTCTATTAACCCATCATCAACATTTGTTTGTAATCAGAATATTATTGAGGAAATGGTTGAACATTGAACTGCCACATTTGATCTCCTCCAAGAACAAATAACTTTCAAGTACCTATTGTTCTTCCTTCAACAAGGAATCTACCACCACATTTAATTCTTTGAAAATATAAGTGAAATTAATGACCTCAAAGGAGTTGGCCACCAATGTTAGTTGTTCCCAATATGTATAAGAATTATATTGAATGCATGTGTCATCCCATTTATTCAATTAGTGACCAAGATAAAGGCACTAAAAATCTATGTATGCTTAATATTTTTTCCAAAGCACATTTAGAAAGAAATTTTAAGGCCATGAATTCAACAAAATTGTTGGATAGTTATGCTAAACCTACTTTGAAATTAACATAGTGAACATCTGAAAGGTATAGAATTCCACCAGCGCTACTAAATTCTATAGGCCCCTGCCTAACTCCATCAAAATAACCCTATGCTTGAGATTTATCTATTATGAAGGTTCTTATTTTCCTAGGGATCTTTTGGACTACCAACACTCTACAACTTGAAGCTATAAACTTGTTATGTGAGGAACATTGAAAAGTGGGAATGAATTTATCCTCAAATATTTGAGCATTTCTCGCTAACTAGATACCCCAAAAAATCATACAAGGCAAAGCCTTGAACACATTGAATTATATTTTAGATATCCACCCTCTATGACTTTCTTCCACATATTTTCCTACCCATTGATGCAGGAGCATCACTTCACTCAGCACATACGCCAGCTAGCCAGCACATTCAGCGCGCATTCAATGCAGGAGAGAGGCGCCAACCCTCTCATTTTCAAATTTGAAAATGTAATGACTATTGTAAGGATGAAGAGCCATGTAGATGCCTTTGTGCATGCAGTAGATAGGGCCACCTTTAATGGTTGACAGGCTGAGATCTAGATCCGATTCAGACTAGACAGCCATTGAATGTAATTCATTGTAAATTAATGAGAGTATGTATCTTGGAGGGAAGAGCTCGAGGAGCCCCACTTTGTATTATATATTTTGTATCTAGATCCATGAGTTAGGTGGGAGTTAGGAAGAAGCAAGAGAAGAGAGAGCCGAGACTCTGTTGCATTCAGAGCTCGAACACATTGTAAACAAGCATTCTTATTAAAACAAAGAGCAGTTTTTCCTGCACTTGAGTCTTTGTGTGTTTATGCATTTGAATGTCATCTGTGTGTTCTCATATATGATTTAGATGTATGCTAGTTCCCATCTGTAGGGATAGATATAATTTGTTGTATGTGAGTTCTTTGATTTCCAGTTTTGGTTCTTTTTGGCTTCATGCAAAGGGTTTCATGACAAAGTATTGAGGACTCTGTAAGCCAGTGCAAAGAGCGTACATCTGAGTTTTGCGGAATTCAGGAAAAGACATGCCAGGAGGGCGCACCAGAGGAATCATTAGACTCAAGGGAGAAGCCTCAAGGTTTTTGAACACCTTGGAGGTAAGACTATGCAAAGGAGGGCACAGAGAGAAGACAAAACTACTGAAGGTTTTGTAGAGCTCTGTCAGGAGGGCATTGAGCGAGTGCATAAAGTGCACCAGGGAACTCTCCTTCGAGTTCTGAAGCAAGAGAAGTGTCGAAGAGGAAGACACTCACTGAGTTATGGAACACTCTTTCAGCTCAACAAGGTGTTCTTAAGCAGGAGGTTTCTAGGAGGGCATCAATTTCCCCTTTGAAGTCAGAGACAGGGTTGAATCCCTTAGAGGTTTGAGCTAGCAAAGCTCAGGAAGAATAGTGCCTTTGCACACAGGGTTCCAACAGAGAGGAACAGTAGGTCGAGACACTTCGAAGTCCAAGCCTCAGACAAATATTAGGAGGGACAGTGTTCTCAGAATGTAGACGAGACCCAAAGTCTCTAGGCTCGAGGAAGAATCGAAGGTCGAAACCTTTGACACTTAGAAAATATTCTAAGGCAAGGAAGGAACGAAGTTCAGGAGGAAGGATCACAGCTATCATTGGATCATCACTCGGATAAAATATTTGGACCACCGAATCTACATCCAGGTACATAAGAGAGTGCACAAGGGAAGAACAGATATGGGTCGTCAGATCTGAGTGCAGAGGACTGATAGTCATCGGATCCGAATGAAGGTGCTCGAGGTTTAACCTGATGTATGCAGAGGAGAACAGACTTGTAAAAGTTTTGATTAGATCGGAATCGTCCATCATCTTAGAGGAAAGGTGGCAGCAAATCTGAGTGTTCGAAGATTTGGTCACCGAGATATTTGCAAGGAGGAGTTGTCAAAACTCCCGAATCGCAAAATTGCAAATTCATTCAGAGTCGTTGGATCGAGACAAACTGTGGGTCGTCGATTTGGAATGTTGGTTCATTTCGGGAGTCGGGGATTCAAAAGGGAAGGAGGAGACTGCACTCCATATCCCCGATACATGAAAGTCGGATTGAATCTAGGCCATTGATAGAGTCAACATCATCGTGACCGCCCATTTTTATAGGACGCATGGCAGAGGTCCACATAAGTCAGAGGTTTGAAAGGGGAAGAGTTGACATCATCGTTGTTGTCCATAGGAGAGGACACGTGGCGAGAGGTTGGCGTTTCGCTGACTCGCAACATAGAGGAAGTCAACGAAGGGCGCAACGAGAACTCATGATACGCGAAGTTTCGACGCGCTCTGGAGGTTTGGACCTAGGTTATAGAGAAGGGGAATATGGTAGACTAACAAGGGAGGAGCTTATCGCCCATTATCCCTTTTCGGGGTTTCGGGGGTCAAAGGACTTAGGAGCATTTGCAACCGGCATCGCAAAGTCATGAATTCTGAAATCCCTTTCGAGTTGAGGATGTCGTCACATTGGTGGTCATATGGGCGAGAGATAAGGGAGGATCTAGCCATGGGACTAGGCTCCATTTCAGAGGTCGGGGATTCAAGAACATGAGTTAAGTGGGGCTTGCATATAGGAGTCTCAAATTCCTAAAAAGTGAAATATTTGTTGGTGTGGATCGTGGTCATAACATCATGGTCGTTTGGAGGAGGGAGCTCATGCCGGGTGCTTGTTCTTCGGGTTGAGTCTTTAAAAAGGACCTGTGGATTTGTTCAAGGGTTCCAGCAGGGAACAAAAGGAGCCTCTTTGGCTCATCGAGGTAGAACGATCCTTAGACCGGGAGGTCAGCGAACCCTGCCGAGGCAGAGGTAGGGGGTCTACATCACCCATACAATTTGTATCCCTGTTAGAAATGTTCTTGAAATCAAGCCAAATATAATGAGCATAAGGGAATTCGATAAGTAAGTTAGAAATTGAATCTTCATTCTTTATACATAGGTTTCATACCTAAACCCTTAGCTACTTCTTTTTTGTAAAACCTCACAAGTCGATGCCTTATTTCTAATAGCTAGCCACACGAATATGTGTGTATTTCAGAGCTTTGAGTTTCTTAATTTATTTCCACCACTAGTTCAGTTCTTGTATTTCTGATGAGAACAATGCTCGATATCCCAAATGTACTATGTACTCACCCAAAGTCTAGTTTTTCACCAAGCTAGGTGTCTTCCTCTTCCCTTATTCTAACATGACTCTAAATAAGTTTGTCCACATAAGAGTTCCATATCTCCACATTTCCTCCTTACAAACCCAATCTTTAAGTGATAACTCAATCTTGTTGTCATATATCTTTTGATTCCTAATCTTCCACTTGATTGAGTGTATAGATTCCCTAAACTTGAAGATTATGTAACAACTCCTCTGGAAATCTTACCCAATTTTTGCATCCTCTCCAGGGATCCGTACCAATCCTTACTTGTTTTCAATTTCCAACTATTATGGGACTTATTGGTAAATGTGGACATAAACATATCTCCCTAGATACACCTAGATCTATAACAAAACAGAACAGAATATGATGCTTTCCCTAAGCTCTAACTATTGAGTTTACTAGATAACAAGAGGATAGGCAACATCCTATTTAAATGTCGCTTCCTCTTGCCATTGTCATCCTAGCTCCACTCCAATGCTCATGTGATATTGAATCTGCAAGGGAACACAAGCCAACCAAAGTGAAAGCAATCCAATATACTCAACAAGAACTTATGCATGTGATCAAGGAATCATACAATAAAACAAGACAAGTTTTATGGGAAAGAAGCATATCACTGTATTATATTAAAGTGAAAGTGGAGATTACAACCAAATCCTTGATGTTGCAAGGTCCCCTCTCGATGACCCTTTTCTCCAACACACGCACTTTCTCCAATCTTGAATGAAGAAGATCCACAATGACTTGATGAACTGAAATGAGGCTCTCAAGAATGATCCAACGCAGAACTCTCCATACAATCTTAGCCTATTCAACCTTCATTAAACTTAGCCTTTTCCATGAGAAATCCTTCTTTATATAAGGGAAAGAGATATGGTTGAAGATATTAGGATGATCCCATCAAATCAGAGAAGTGAGTAATATCCCAACCATGTGGATGCCACCTCATCTTCTAGAAGACCCCCTTCTAGAACTTTCATGAAACTTCCCCTTTTCTTAGTCTTTTTACATCGTCGCACCCTAGTTGTAGAGAAACCTGCGGAGATGTCGTAACCCATATTTATAGCAGAGGGCGACGATCAGGCATCGTCGCACCCTGCGCATGCTGCAACCTGTGACAACCTTCCTTAATAGGGTTTTTGAGAAGAGAAAGTCAGTCACTTTCCTCATGAAGAAAGGATCTTTTTGGGAACATGAACACATGTTGTCAATGGATCACCGGGGTGACCAAAATAATGTATAATAGAATTACCCCCAAAGTATGAAGTCGGAACTCGTGACAGCCGAAATACTTTGTAGAATGTGTGTGTCGGAAACAAAGAGCACATGGATCGGGGACCTGCAAACAGTCAAGCATCAGCATAATAATATACCATTGTCTGAGGTAGGAATTCCCATACTCAGATTAAAAAATGTCAAATGAGTCATGGCCACTAAATATACACTGTGGATCCATGTCAATGTGAATCGACATAGCCACCAGGAATACACTATGGATATATGCTCTAAAATGACTCAGATTCGGACATAGCCACGAGACATACAAAGTGGATCTATGTGTCAATACAAATCATGAATACTTTGTTGTAGCCTGGACCAGAATGGGATGATCCAGGGTCTTCAATTCCATCGTCTTAAAGTATGAATCTAACCATGTGATTACAGGTGTTGAAGTCAAACATGGTAGAAACCACTTTATTACCGGTCAATGATGAAAATCGTTAACAAGTGCGAGAGAAATCACCATTAATGTCAATGACTCCCAAGGTATTCTAGTACAATCCAAAGAATGTGAAAAAATTAATTGAAGTCGAACACTCGATGGAATCTTCCAATCAGGGGTCAATGATGTAAACCCACTGTCGAAAGCAAAGAAACCTGCCATTGAGGCATGCAAGCTCTAAGGTACTGAATGATTTCTAAGTCTTGTTCCTGGATAAAGAGCTGAAGTCGATAGGAAAAGACTTGTCATAGGAGGGCCTTGATGTATCCCCCATCAATGACATGAAATAAGTAACATATTTGAAGTATACCAGAGTGTGAAGTGATTTGAAACTGACACAGGGAAGGCTGACATGGTAGAATATTTATAACTGCAAATAACTGACTCGATAGGAGGCTTATTGAGGTTGGAATTCTCTTGAACATATGAAAGAAATGACAACGGTCTTGGCAGAATTAAATCGAGGACCCAAAATATGGACATGTGGATGGTCAAACGAGAGACAAATAGATTTCCCAACCCGGATTCAATGATGAAGGGGGGTGTCATGTACAAGAGCGACTATCACTGCCACTAACACAGATACATAGACACATTTCTTTCCCAAATTTTCCCCCACCATTTCTGGATAGTACCTCTTTATTTTTACGCAAGCTTGAGGAGGATAACATATGCTTGTTGATGTAAGCTCATCCTTCGGATGAATTCCTCACAGTATGTTTAACGAACCCTAAGAAGGAGTGGTTCGGTCTCATATGGGTCTTTCGATGTTTGTTTAACGAGTGCAAAGAGAGAAAACTCGGGGGTTTTTCATGTTTAGAGAGTCTGAAAAACACTTAAAGAGAACTCCATCAATTCATTTTTTGTAAATCAATCCGATGAGACCGAAAAAGTGATAACCTACTGCTCATCAAATGTTTTCTTCAAAAACTTTTATGAGCGTGAAAAGAACAAGGTCGCTCAGAAATCTTTTCGTTTTTACAGAGCGTGAAAAGATATTAAAGGATACTCCATAGGTTTTGTTTTTTGTGTTACCATTATGAGTACAAAAAAGCGATAAAAGTATACTCGGTTACATTCTCATTGATTTATGAGCACAAGAAAGAACAAAAACTAAGCTCAGAGTTTTTCCTGAAAAAATCTAAAAGAATCTGTACATGAGACAAATATATAAAATCAAACCAAAAAGGTGTATCCTTGTTCAATGTTCCACTCCTAGATTTTTTATCTGCAAAAAATCAAACACTTGCAATGTCGTTAGGACTTTAGGGTTTAGGTGAAATATATAAAATAATATAAAATATAAATGAAAAAAGTGAAAATGTCAATAAAAATGGGTAAAAACTCCATTTCACTATTCCATTTGTTATTTCACCCAAACTTTGTTCCAAAACCCCCTATTTA
>ML778107.1:1018073-1037497 GCA_009831015.1 Picea engelmannii | reverse complement strand
TGGATTATGTGTATATTTATATATTTTTGGATATGATTTAAATTATTTCTGATATTTAAATATTCAATTTTGAAGGTATCTAAGGGAGTTACAAGGGTGACATGTGTTGAAATGATTATCTAGTTGTGTTTTATTTTATAATTTGAAAAGAGGAAAAAGACGGGAGTCACAAGGGGTCCCACCTACCTAGTTATTATTAATTAAAGACCCTAACTATTATTATTATTATTATTTCTCCTAAACTAAATTAGTTAAGTCAAACTAACTTAACTAAAGAAAATAGTTGAACTTCTTCAAATTATTTGGAAGGCATAAAAGCTAAATGAGAAGAAGAAACAAAGGAGAATAGAAGGAGAAAACAAGACTAAGGTTTGCTCTTTTTATTTCCTGAGATAGTTCATTTTTCATTCATTCTTGATTTTATTCAAAGCCTAATTCTCTTTTTGACAGTAGGGTCCTATTGTAGACAGCAAGGTTCAAAACTGAACCAAATCATTCAGATGTTTGTTTTAGAGGTGTTGATCCATCCTTGATAGTCTGCGTATTCTTGTCTATTTATGGATTGAGTTTCATAGCTGACAAAGGATATTTTGCAGAGTCAAAGTGACAGCAGTCTGTTGCAAGTTTATCCATATTATAAATTTCAGTGTTTATTTCTTGTCAGAGTCCTTTTGTATGGTGTTCATTAGGGATCTCTAAATTAGACGTTGGTTCATGCCCTCACAGGGGTTTTGTAAAGAGAAAAATGATTTTGAAATCTCGGAATGAAATAAAGCAGATTGTTATTCTTTCTCATTTGTGTGTTTTTGTGACTTGGTTACTTTTGCTTTTTGATCTCCATATAACTTTATGTAATTTGTATATTTTTCAAAAATCATATAAATTTTTTATGTTATTTTGCAACATTCTTTTCATTAATAAATCAGCCTAAACCCTTGTAATTAATACCTGTGGATTGGCAAAATATTTTTGAGGCTATAAAACATAGGGTGACATTCTCGACTATCTTGTCCTAGCTAGGAAAGATTCGAAAATGATTGAGTAGGATAATTCATATCTTTTCCTCAATAGTCATGTCAAAAGTAATTGCTAGAAGAATAAAATACATTCTCTCTCCATTGATCACTAGTGAACAATTCAGCTTTCTGGAAGGCAGACAAATTCATGAAGCTATTGAAGTGGCATAAGAAGATCTTCACATTATAAAAACTAGAAAAATCAAAGGAGCAGTGTTGAAAATAGATTTGTCAAAGGCCTATGATAGAGTAAGTTGGTTGTATATCAAGCTCTTATTTACCCACTTAGGATTTGAAGTGCCCTTCATCAATTGGGTGATGATTTGTATCACGACCGTATCCTTTGCGGTCCTCATTAATGGAGCTACATCCCCTTTCTTCCATGCATAACAAGGCCTAAGACAGGGATGTCCCCTGTCTCCCCTACTTTTTCTTTTGGTCACAGATGGTCTAAGTAGAGCCTCGACATATGCAAAACTAAGGGGAGAATTTCAAGGCATATATATTTCTACCACCTTACAACCGACACACCTTATTTTTGTGGATGATGTTTTGATTTTCTACAATTGGATTCGGGGGGATGCAGAAAAATTGAACACCATCCTAGATATTTTCAACCAGGCTACAAGTATGCAAATAAACAAGAGAAAATTGACTCTCTCAATATACAAGATGGAGGAGCCCGTGATAATCTTCTATCGTACTTTCTTTCCTTATAAACTATAGGATTTTGACTTAGGCTTAAAATATATTGGTTTTTAACTGAAGCCAAATAGCTATAAGAAAGAAGACTAACACTAGCTAATTGCAAAACTAGAAAGGTGACTAAAAGTATGGAGTTTTAGATGGCTCTCACGTGTAGGCCAATTGGTACTGGTGAAATAAAATTTAGAGGATATCCTAATTTATTGGATGTCACTAGCCTTGATCCCTAAAGGGGTTCTAGAAAAAGTGACAAAAATCGATTTTAAATTTATGTGGGATGGCTCTCAAGACCATTTTGTTCTTCCATGGGTAAAATGGGAAAGTCTAGCTGCCCCAAAAGCACTCGGCGAATGGGGACTAAAAACCACTTCCCTATTTTCAAAAGTGTTAGCGGAAAAATCAAGTTGGAGATTGGTTTCATCAGAAATCCCTATGAATGAAGGTGGTAACTCAAAAATACATTCACCTGGAATCGGTGGAGGAATGGATAAGAAATCCACTAAAATCGAGGCCCTCATGCTCAATCACATGGAAGGTGATTATCAAATATTTTCATGTTGTTGGGGAAGGACTAGCATGGAGAATAAGAAACAAAACAAAGGTATGTATTGAAACAAACCCATGGTTGGGGAGTGGGGATAACCATCTCCTCCGACTAGGCTTAATCCAACAACTACATACTCAATGAAACTTCTATATCAACCAAATTGAGGATCCAAGGCGTACTACCATTTGGAGACAAGAATGGATGACTACGACTAAGTTGGGTTTTGGGGAGGCTTTCTCCGATCAATGGGAAAATTATATCTGATCCCTCAAAGCTTCCGATATTTGGATAATGGACAGGGAAGATGAACTAGTTTGAAAATATGCCCCTCATGGAATTTACACCCTGAAATTGGGATACACCCGAATCAACTTGGATATATTGCAAAGGGAGCCATCATGGTGATGGAAGGGTATGTGGAAGATAATATGCCCCCTAAAATCTCACACCTTTATAGGGTATCCAATTGTTAATAAGGTACCCACCTAGGACACAATGAAGTGCAGACAATTGGAGGGTCTAGGCTGGTGCACTCTGTGTTGAGCAGATGAGGAATTTGTAAACCATCTCTTCATTCTTTACCCATTTGTAAAACAAATATGGTAGGAATGCTCTAAAAAATTGGGCCAGGATTTCATCTAGCGGGGCTTGAAAATAGAAGAAGTGTTGCGTGAATGGGTCTCTAAGGCCACAAATCGTAGTCATGAGGCACTCTCGTTGATTATCAGTTGGGGAGACTAGTTGGCCATAAACTCTTTCATATTTTAGGATAAGCCTTCAATCCCAGAAATTATTGTGACCCAAGGCCTCAACATTCTTTCTCATTTTCCTCAAAAAAAAGGGGTAGGCACAATAAGGATAATTCAAGAAGAACAAGTGGACACTACTAGGTCGTGGGCTTATTTTGATGGTGCTTCACAAGAATCCAACCAACATTGCGGAGGGGGTGCTTTGCTCTATCTCTTGGATAATCACCTTTTCAAAATTAAAATGGGGTTGGGTGCTAGCACAAATAATTTTACCGAGCTTATGTCACTTAAACTGTTGCTACTTTTGCGAGGGAAAAAGGAGTCAAATCCCTACATTTTTTTGGTGATTCAATGACAGTCATTAACTCTACTCGGAAAACTCAGAAATGTCACAATATTTTGTTGTTTTATTTACTTGAAGAAGTCTTCAAAATCTTAGACTCTTTTGATTCTTTCTCTTTGTGGCATGTTTACAGGGAATGTAACACGGAGGCATATCTTCTCTCTAAAGCAGGTGTATCAATGGCTTATGGAAAATGGTTGATTACAAAAATCAAAGATGGAACTCATTTTGATTTCTATCACAGACCATTCACTAATGAGAAAGCCCTTTTTTGACATATTCCTTTCATATTTTAAATATTTTGGAGTCACATTAGTTTTATCTATTTTATTTTTGGATTGTAATCCTCAAAAACTGAACATCCATGGATCATTGTATGTTTATACTATTTTTTGTTTACCTTTTTGTAAAATTTTGTCGATAAAAGGTTGTCAAAGATTTCAAATGCTTTGATCATATGTAGCTATCTCACAGGGCTCATATGAATGCCCTTGAACTCTTGACAAAATACATGCTCCCATGTATTTCTATAGAATGCAAATTTATTTTCTCTTATGATGAAATAAAATTTATACTTTTTTCTTAGGATTTTTTTTTTGATATTTTACTAGTTGTAAGTTGTATATACTAACTTATTCTTTATGATCATCTAGATGAGTTTCTTCAGTAGATACAATCATAACATAAGAAACATAGATAACAAGGGAAATAAAGAAGATTGGAACAGAGGACAAAATGTTGGTTGGAAGAGGGTAGAAACAAAAGACTCTGATTTTCCATTCATTTTGATGTTGATTATGTGGAATTCAACCAACTCCTACAAATTGGTTTTCTAAACCTAGATGGACAAGGACATTTTCAACCTCCTCCACCATGTGTTAGACCTCCTTTGCATCCTCACCCCAACATTGTTGGTATTCCTGTATAACCTTATGTGTCTATAGCCCGAGCCTCAAGCTAATGATGTCTAGAATAATGTGGTTCCCAATTCTCCACCTCATTTCAATGTTTGTCCCGATGTTTCATTACCATTACCTCCACTACTTCATCCTGAGCAGCCAATCGAATAAATTGCTTTAGTGGCCTCACAAGTACACTCTCAACATATATCCAAGAATTTTAATGCCTTAACTCTAGAGCCTAAGCCAAGAAGAGAAAAGTGACATGTAATCTCAATCAGTTCTCATTCATCAGACGTGTCCTCATATACAATCAAGTCCCTTCCCCTCAAACCTAAAAATGAAGTAAGAAAAATCACCTTTAGTGACATACATCATGGAGAGTTTACAAATGAATATAAAAACCTGTCAGGGAAAATTTACAAATGCACAAGGTGGTTTCATCATAAGGAAGTGAGCCAAGGAAGATAGCCTCCCATAAAAAATATAATTTCTGAATTTTATGATGATACTTTTATTTCATTTTGAATGTTGGACATATTTACACTTATATTTTGGAACAATAGACAAATTGATCTATTTTTGGCATATTTATGATATTTTGGGAGGCACAAGTGAATTTATGGCATGTCTATTTTTGGGTTGTTGGATATGCATGTATTTATGATGGTGAGATGGCATGGTATGCATATTAAAATCATGGAGCAACAAGGGAATATTGAAAATTAAACAAATAAAGATACGTAGGGGGTCCCCACCTATTAATTATTATTATTATTATTTGACTGGTGGAATCAACAAATAGTTAGGCACGTACTCACGAGACACAGGGACGTGTTATTTGACTGCTACCACTATAAACTCCAGGTGTGCCCACGATGCCCCATATGCGACACACAAGGTAAGTCGAGGTTTCAAATCGGTGACTTCACATAACAGAGTGCCTTAACAACAAACTCCATCACCAACTACCCTACACCTCTGGGGCTAATTATTATTTATTATTATTATATTTTTTCATTATTCAATAAATTTGTCCCACTTAATTAAAACTATTTCTCCTTCTAACTAAAAGGTAGTTAAACTACTTGAACTACCTCATTGAAGAATAAAAGAGGAAGGCAAGGAAGGAAAAGGGCTTGAGAAAATAGAGAGGCAATTCTGTTAAAGGTTTTCTCTTGATCTAAAGTGAGATTTCATTCATTATTCGTTTATTTCTGAATTACATGAGAGTTCAATTGTCTTGTTGACAACAGGGTTATATTGAAGGTGGCAAGAAGAAGGACTAAGAAGCATAGATATTTTACATGCTTCAAAAGGTCATTCATTTGTCTTGATAATGTGTTAATTTTGATTTGATTTTTGAATTATTTTTCACTGTTGATTAGGATTATTTTGCAGAGTCAAGACAGTGATGCATTTGTGGTTTGGTTGATCCAACACTTTTCTGGTCTTGATCTTTTCTTTGAAGACATTAGTTGTCCTTGTGTGATGTAATATTTCACCATATGCTTCTAAGTATAATTTTGGTCCTTACCCTCACAGGGGTATGTAAAGAAAGTTTTTGGTTGTAATTTGGAATGAAAATCAATAAAATCAGTTGTTGATTTTAGTCTCACTTTTGGATTTGTGGTATAATTATATTTCATATTTTCTTTCTTTAAATTATCCAGTTAAACATGTTTCAAAAACCTTTTTCTATTTTATTTAAATTGAAGCACTTAATTATAAAATAGCATCAGACCCAAGTACTTATTGCTTGAGGGTTGATTGACATTTTTGACTAGGATATAAACATAGGGTGATAATATCGACTATCTCACCTTATCCTTATGAGATTCGAAAATGTTGGCATAAATACTTTCCGTTCCTTTACAATTTTTCCAAGAGATTTATATCTACCATTAGATTTAAATCTCCCACTTGAGGACTTATATCTATTTATTTCTTGGGAGCGTCTTCTTGCAAATAATGCATTTGTGCTTTGTCCTTCCATGTTGTTCCACCTCATCTCCTCTGACAACAAGGATGACACCACATCATCGAAACTTAAAGTAGTTGTATTGCTACCTATGGCCACAACTAGACTACCCCACGAGTCTGGTAAAGAGCACAATAAATTGATACACTTATCTTCATTAGATGTCTTAATATCAACAAATAATAACTGACTTACCATAGTATTGAAGGTGTTAAGATGATGTGTCACCGAGTCTCCATATTTCATCCTTAGGTTAGAAAAATTCTTCTGCAGGAACAATTTGTTTACCATGGACTTTGACTTATACAAAGCCCTCAACTTATCCCATAATTCCTTGGTTGTAGCTTACCTTGACACATTTAGTAATACTGAATCTGAGGGACACAACCGAATTGTTCTCTTCGCCTTTTGGTCCATCTTTTCCTAGTCTTTTGTTGACATTCTTGTAGGTGCAGTACATGGATCCACAATGATCCACTAATCTTTGTCCACCAATATATCTTCCATCTTGAGCTTCCAAAGATAAAAAAAATTCCCATTAAATTTCTCGATCTCTATTTTTGAACTACTCACCATTTACTTCCACCCAAAGAATCAATACCACAGATCTCCCACTCTAACAAGGCTTATAACAAACCCAAGCCAAACCCTTAGCCAAAAAGGCGTCCCCCTGAAGCCAATAACATCTTTGTACCAAATGTAGATTTTAACCTTGCATAATAAATTAATGCAAACAAATTCTTAATAAAAACAGAAAACATACAATGACACACACACGCGCATAAATTACACAGAGATTTTACCCTGGAACCCCAAACTGAGAAAACCAAGAGCATGTTTATAGTTGCACCTCTAATCTTCTATTCATAATATATTCGTTATTTACAATACAATAAATATGTAGAATATCGTGGCATCCAAACCTCTAATCCATTGACTCGAGTTATTCAACAACCATAATTTCTTAATCAGATTTAGAAAACCATCGACAAAAACCATGTGCCGAAAAATTTCCAAAAAAAGGACACAAAAAACACCAATTTCTTTTTTCAGGGGAGTTTCCCTGGAACCTCCATGCAGGGGGGCTCCGCCCCCCTGTGACCCCCCGCGCGCCCGATGCAACACATACCCAAAATATATAACACATACACTATATCTAGTCATGCAAAGAATATAACACATACCCAACACTTATCACCATCAATCAACTGACATACCATGACCCTGAGGCCCAACTTCACCTTGACAATGTGTTTTCTTCCTTAGGAGGGGACCAAACCACTATCTATGTTGATGACATTAACCCCAGATTCTATAACGAATCTATCTTGTTAGGTGCATACTACAAACCACCTCTACAAGTTACCACATCCATTTCATCTAGGGTTTGTATGGTGTCATCCAATCATGGACCAATGGGCACAAAGCCACAACCCTCTACTTGATTCATTGCATGAGCATCCTCCTTTCCTCCACTTGGTATGCAACAACCACATCCACACTATCCCTTCGGCTAGGTGCATTTCTTTCTCCCACCTCCTGGGATCATTAGGACCCCAGCTATGACTACCCTCAACCTTCCTAACCTTGCCCTAGGGATTCCAATGTGGTATCTAGATCCACCTCCCTTCCCTCTTCCTAGTTCTTAGTTGAGATCTTATTTGTCTTTGACCCCCATGTAGCCTATTCTTTTTCACCCTAGTATCCCACAATGATTTTCATAATCTGCACCTACACCTCCACCTCCCCCTCTTGAGCTTCCACCTTGGTTTTCGCAGGTCCCATCATGACCACCACAAGCCCCACCCCAAACTCAAGAAAGCTAAAAAATGGAGTAAGGACAAAGGAAAATCCACCCAAAACCCTACCAACCCTACCACAACCACTCATACCACCACTGAGAGACCTATCCTTCCCTATGCCTTGTTTGCACTACTAGGCCATCCTACCTTTCACTGCCCTCGGCTTCTAGAATTGAAAGAGATCAAAATTTTTGATGACCTTGATGTTGCTTCTTCCACTCTACTTGTGGAAATTCAACTTCATCAACTAGCCACTAAACAACTTAAGTATTTGCATAAAAACCACCCTTGTGCATTATGCATGAACTATGGTCATTGTCACCATTGTCCTTGCATTCCCCAGTACTGATATGTGTTGCAAGTTCTTCACTAGTTGGAGGACGCTCATGCAGAGGCCACCGCTCTAATGATAGAAGATCCAACATCTCATCGCAAGACATCCCTATTAGGTGTTCATACCTTGCACATCTCCCATGTTTCCCATCCCCCAATATTAGAGACTTAGTTAGTTCTTGTCTTTAGGGACATGCCTCACCACCCCATGTCAACATCCCATTTCCTATTTTTATTGTATAGTGTCTCTTTTTGATGTTTTGATTGAATTCACCTTGCATGTCTTGCATGTCACCCATTATCTTCTTTCACTTTTTAGATGGAACCTTTGTCCTCCTACTACAATTGTTTTGTCGATGGTGGAATTCATTCTTCCTGGAATCTACCCTTGGAATATTGGGTCATGTTTACCCCCACGCCTACCCTCTTCCATTCTAGGGGTGTTTGTGTTGGATTTTCTACCAATAATCAGGCTGAATATGATGTAGTGATAGGTTTTTTAGCCAATGCCCTTGATCATTTCATTCACCATCTTCATGTTTGTTTAGATTTCCAATGTCTTATCATGCAATTGAATGGTGTGTATCATGTGCGCCACCCATGTTTTCTTAGGAAATATCTCTGTGTTTGACTCCTGGTGCAATCATTTGAATCCATTACATTCAATCACATAACTAGAAGTCACAATAATTTTGTGGACAACATTGCAAACAACATCCCAGACTGGCATTTAACACATATATCTACAAGAATCTAACCATTTACATTCCTTTATACACTATCATACATGCACATTATTACATACCATACATTGCATATTCAAAATACCACAAAATAACACAAGTTGTATAAGTTTGAGCCCATTACTCTACTATATAACCAACATGTCCATCACATGCTAAATAAGTACAAAAATGGGGGGCACCCATGCCCCCTACTACACATCCCCATTGGATGGTGCAATCTATGCTAAAGGCATCATGCCCACCTACCCATACTCGATCATTTCCCCTCGTCAACATTTGATGGGGGGGATCTCATGCTTGGGGGTATGATGGCTCCTTTGGCCAATTATAACATTGATCCCTATCAACTTTATGCCTAGACCCCAATGGCCTAGGTTGGAATCCCATTCCTGAGCCATTGTTATAATTTCTTTCTTTGATAGTTCACTAGGAAGCCATTTTTCCACGACGAGTTAGAGCCCATACTTTTCCATTGAATTCTTCTTCAAATGGTCATTCCACTTAAGTGCCATTTTTTGTTTGTTGTTGTTGGATGTTTAACAAGGATTCCCCATGGATAATCACTTTTCTTCATGGATATGGTTCTCCACTAGGCCTCGATTTCCTTGGAATTTAACATAGTTGGATCTCCCTTCTTCTCATTAAATTTGTCTATCATCCCCATAATTTTTTTGTAGGACCCCCTCACTCGAGTAGATTGATCAACCCCTCCATATTATGCATTTTCCATCTACTTGGTGATAGATCCTTCCCCACATGGACATCCTATAATAGGGACCCCGGTTTCCTTTTGGTTTCCATGTTGTTTCATTCCCTTAGGGATTGGGAGTCTAGTTAGTCTCCATACCAGAGTTGATCCCCATGAATTTCTTCTCATCATGCTGACGACCACACCATTTGGACTCCAACTTTTTGTTTGGTACTTGCTACACTTTCTCCTAGCTCGGGGCATGCTTCTTGCATACAAATTGATCCGCTCAACCGGGGGCATTTTTCTTTCCCTTCTTGATCATCCCTATTATCATTACTAGGAGGGTTGTTATCATAGTTGGATTCATTCTTGATCGACCTCATCTTGTTAATGGTTGATTCTTCATGAACTAGTGTTTCTTCATGATATGTGCCTTGAATAGTAAGTGTTTTCTTTATGTGTATGTGATTTTCATGGTACATTTTGGTGAATGCTCTATTAGAGAGGTAATAGTTGCATGTTATCATTTTTTTCCTTGAATAATTTGAAACCCTAAGGAACGATCAAGAGAGGTTATCCCCTTCCCTTGTTGTATTCACCTTGACTTTGTTGAAGCATCCAAACTTTTCCCTAAGGGTTAGAAGTGGATATCCCATTGAGGTTTGTCTTTTCTAGGGTTTAGTTCTAGTGGTTAGGAGTGGCTATCCCCCTATGGTTTAAAACCTAGTTCCCATCCATTTTCTTTGGTAGACGCATTAGGAGAAGTGGGATGCCACCTAGGATTAATGAGAGGATAGACTTTAGTGGATCTTCCTTTGAGGTTTGACATAGGTTTATGATAGGATAACCCAACCTTCTTTTGATGTGTTTCATTGACTCCATTTTCTCTAAGAAGGAACACGACATTATTTTCTTGTCTACAAGTGTTTCAAACTCAAACAACTCTCTCTTTCTCTCTCAAAGCTATTTGACAACCAAATTACTAACCTCATTCCCTCACTAATTCTAACTAAATGCTTAGCAAACAAGGCGAGTTTATTGCTATTGTTATAAAAGGTTTGCTACAACCATTAGGGCTTGACTAATTGTTGATAACTTACTTGATATTGGGGTAAAATTAGCTCAAAAATATTGTTTGATGATTGGATATTGATCTACTCATTAAAGGCATAATTCTAAGATATGATTGCTACTTTAATGGGTTGATTTCTTGCTATTGTTGAAAAATATACTTTTTTGATATACATTTGTTTCCTACTGCAACTTTACAACAACAATCAGTTTTACCTGATGGCTAGCATCTAGAGGTGATTGGTAGTTTATTTGACATGATAATTGACTATTATATGCATTGGAATACTTCTTGTTTCACACACATCAACCAATTACCTTGTATAATTGATTCCAACATCTCCACTTTCCTAGACCTAGCCTATCTCATTGAGTGACCAATATAGGGGGGCATAGACTTGCCTCCTTCTTGCTATAGGATCCTATCAGGTCACTAGGGAATCCTCCATTGTGTTGGATTTCTTTCCTTCACTAAAATGAGAGAAGTACTTGCCAAGGTGACAATGGCATCTACTTCTAATTGTTACACAAGATTGGCATCTTGTGAAGGGATTTGCACAAGTACAAATCCTATGCTAACATTGTTTGGCATCGTTACCAGAAAGAATTGAGTCATTCTTCCTATGACATCCCTTTGGTAAGCTTACCCCAAAGCCTTTTTCTACAAGCTTACCTGGCGACTCCACTAAGGGAAGAATCCCTTTCTTTATCTTTTGATGATCCTCCCATAAAAAGATCATTTGGCAACTCCACTAAGCTCAAGTGTTGAGAACACTAACTAAAGGCCTAATAGGAGGTTTGATAATCTTGCCAAGGCTTATAGAAGAAATCCTTCTCACAATTCTCCTATAGTCAAATCCTTATTTGGTGGAATACTTCCTTTATCTCCAATGGCTCAAAAGCCATGGGTAGAAAATGTTTTCAATCCTTTAGACATTTCTTCAAGCCCGTGATACCCTCATAACATGCCTCAAAACTTTGAAAAGTGGTTTCCTAAATTCTCTGGTAATGATGCTATTATTGTTGAAGAACACCTAGATAACTTTTGGGCTTGTTTTCAAACTCATCCCCTTAATGATGAAGATGAAGATATAGTCATTGTTGTTGAGAGCACTAACCAAATGCCTAATAGGAGGTTTGCTAATCTTCCCAAGGCTTATAGAAGAAATCCTCCTCACAATTCTCCTATAGTTAAATCCTTATTTGGTGGAAGACTTCCTTTATCCCCAATGGCTCAAAATCCATGGGCAGTCAATGTTTTCAATCCTTTAGACATTTCTTCAAGACCGTGATACCCTCATAACATGCCTCAAAAATTTGAAAATTGGTTTCTTAAATTCTCTGGTAATGATGCTAGTGCTATTGAAGAACACCTAGATAACTTTTGGGCTTGTTTTCAAACTCATCCCCTTAATGACGAAAATGAAGATATAGACATTGTTGATATTTTACTTATACAAATAGTAGTTACGATTCTTATTTATTATTACAATCATTTAACACATTAGTTGCATATTTAAGATCACTGAAAGAGAGGTAATCACATAAACAAGAGAGGCACAAAGATTATCCTCGAAAACCCTCTAGGGGAAGAAAACTCAACAAACTTCCTCAATATAGATTAGCCAACCAAGAACAATGCTTCTCTCCAAGAGAGAACTAAAAAAGTAGAATATCCTCCTCTAGTCCTTCACTAGGAAAGAGTAGCGCACCACTTGACCAATATGAATCCAAGAGATAGACCAAAAACTCTCCTTGAGATCACACCTAGTTGCAGTACCTTCTCCTCCAAGACTTGCACATTTTTCCTCTTGTTGCAGAGCTTATGAGTGAGAGTACAAATGAGGCGTTGGCCTCCCTTATAAACAGTGGTCTGGCCAGCCTAAAATTAGGTTCAGGTCGACCTATCACTTTACCCTTTTATTTTCTATTTTACATGTCAAGGCACAATAGGGTCGAATTTTACAAAGGCACAATAGGGCCTAATTAACAAATATAATATAACAATATTCTTTAGGGTTTGTCTTGGTCAAATAGAATAAGGATATCTTTCGAAGCTACTCAATCTTCAACACTCCCTCTTAGTAAGGAATATATTCTTCTTGTCACAGTCATCATCATTGCTTCTGCACTTCTGCATACTTGGTTATTGTCTTGTTGTCAATCACAAATCTCTATATCATAGGAAGTTCTGCACTTTTACTAGAATAAAGTACCAGTCTGCATTTGGGTTATCAACCTATGTTGGAGTAGCATTTCAGCCTGCGTTGGGGTTGCCAACCTATGCTGGGGTAGAGTACCAGCCTGTGTTGGGGTTACCAACCTGTGCTGGGGTAGCGTACTGGCCTGTGTTGGGGTTACCAACCTGCGTTGGGGTAGTGTACCAGCCTGCGTTGGGGTAGCGTACCAACTTGCATTGCGGTTACCAACTTGCGTTGGGGTAGCGTACCATCCTACATTGGGGTGACTTTCCTCTACTGAGGATCTCATCACTTCCCTCTACTGGGGAACACATCATTTCCCGCTACTAGGGAACACACCACTTTCCGCTACTGGGGAACACATCACTTCCCGTTACTGGGGAACAAATCACTTCTCGCTACTAGGGAACACATCACTTCCCGCTACTCAGGAACATATTACTTCCCGCTACTGGTGAATTATTTTTGGATTACTCCAATATTGTCTCTGAAATACTTGAACTTGACTCTGGATAGGGGCTTGGTCAACACATTTTCTACCTATTCGTTGGTGGAAATATACTGGAGTCTTACTGCTCCCTTATGTACCATGTCTTGGACATAGTGGTATTCAATCTCAATATGCTTGGACTTGTCATGACACATTGGGTTCACTGACAACTTTATGCAACTCTGGTTGTCATAAAATATACAGGTTTCCTTCAACTTGAGATCAAACAATTATGTTATCAACTTCTGAACTCACATTGCTTCACCACAAGTTGACCATGCAGCCACATATTATACTTCTACAGAACTGAGTGCCATATAGGTATGCTTCTCACTAAGTCATGAGATCACAACTGATCCCATACTAAAGCAATATCCAAATGTACTTTTCCAGGTCGTGACATTGCCTGCCCAATTTGATTCAACAATCTTATCTCATAATCCGAGATATATTTGGGTCCATAATCGATTGTACCCTTTAGGTACCTCATCACATGTTTTTCCATAATCAGGTGAACATGTCTTTCACTGCAAAACATATATATGTCCTCGTGTTATTCAAATATATATCAATGAACCAAATTTTCACATCACATTGTACCAAACTGGTACACTTGCTCAGCTGCAACACAATCTTCACAATCATGTGCTAGATCTATGTGCTTTATGCAAAACACTATATGTTTCATTGCCTGAGAGTATGTCCTCTACTCTCTCTGCAACTATTCCTTCTGGAACTGGGACTTTGCATCTGAAGTTGTTTTTTCTGAAGCTGAGAATGACTACTCCATTCTCACCATAGTTGTTGAACTCTGAGAGTAGCTCCTCTATTCTATCATGGCAACAACTTCATCTGAAACTGAGAGTGGCTCAATAAATGACACTAAGGGCATCTTATCCTCTTTCTCTGGAGGTAACTCAATATTCTAATGTAATCATGTCTCCATGGCCCGACTCATGTATTGCATCAACTGGCAATGGAGATAACTCAATATCAAATACAGATATTATCATACCCGATCCCTCTGAATCTCATACTATGTTGGCTTCTTTTAATGAGTCATGTTTGTTCTATATATACTTCTTCTGATTACTGGAGTAAGTGTCTCGTCATATTCTTCTCCCTCTTGTTGGGACAATCCTCTGGACACAAATTATTCTTTGTACATCTCTATGAATGGTCCTAGGGAGGTTTCTCCTTCTTACAAGATCACGAGGGTTGAATCCCTCTAAAATCTAGCTCCTTCTGATCTGGTACTTGGTGTGCCCCCCTGCCTCACCACTAGTGGAGCCATTTTCTCCTCATGATATGGCTCGTTAATACTATATGGATTTGAATCCTGTAGAGTGTCACTGGACCATACTTGTCTCTTCTTCGTTACTGCAATGATTCTGGGTAGGCCTTTCTGGCTCTACTAACTCTTCCTAATGATCTAAAGAGTGATCAACTGCACTAGAGGGATTTGTTCTCTCATCTTTGGAGCCTTCTGCTCCTCATATGAGATGTTGTGTATCTAGAAAAAGTAACTTCTTCTTCTTCTTCTTCTTCTTCAGTACATGGAAGTATACGGTCATCTAGGGAATTCTAATCCAGGGAAGTGATGTGCCTTGCTTGGGCGAGTTCCCAGGTGATCTTAATTTCACCAACGTCCTCTAACAAAGGTAAACATGTCACTCTTAGGGTTTGTGCAGAAACCCTGGTTCTGTAGTAGTTGCAACACTGGAAACTGAGTTTTGGAGATGGTGCATTGAGGCTAGTCACTTCTTTATAAACTGTGAGTTGGTCTCTTTTAGTCCTGCTCTGATACCAGGTTGATATTTTACTTATACATCTAGCAGTTACAATTATTCTTTATTATTACAATCATTTAACACATTAGCTGCATATATAAGATCACTGAAAGAGAGGCAATCATATAAACAAGAGAGACACAAACATTATCCTAGGAAACCCTCTAGGGGAAGAAAACCCAAAAAAAATCCTCAATATATATTAGCCAACCAAGAAGAATGCTTTTCTCCAAGAGAGAATTAACAAGCAGAAGATCCTCCTCTACTCCTTCACTAGGAAAGAGTAGCACACCACTTGACCAAGATGAATCCAAGAGATAGACCAAAATCCCTCCTTGACATCACACCTAGCTATAATAGCTTCTCCTCCAAGACTTCCTCACTTTTCCTCTTGTTGCAGATCTTATGAGTGAGAGTACAAATGAGGTGGTGGCCTCCCTTATAAATAGTGGTATGGCCAGCCTAAAATTAGGTCTGATTCGACCTGTCACTTTACCCTTTTATTTTCTATTTTACATGTCAAGGCATAATAGGGCTGACTTTTACAAAGGCACAATAGGGCCTAATTAACAAATATAATATACAATAGTCTTTAGGGTTTGTCTTGGTCAAATATAATAAGGATATCTTCCGAAGCTACTCAATCTTCAACAATCATGAGGTTCTTTTTTGATACCTTTGTAAAAGATGCTAGGAGACGGTATAATAGTATCCTTGATAAAGGCATCAAGACTTGGGATGCTTTCCACAAATTATTCATAAAAATATGGTGCACTAAGGGTGATCCTAATATGTTGTTGTTGCAACTTAGTGAGATGAAAAAGAAAGAGAATGAAATTGTTAAAGAATTTGATACTAGATTTGAAAGGTTGCTTCAACAAATCTCTAACAATATTATCCCCAAAGATGATGCTATCCTTCTCCTTTATGTCAATACCTATGTAGGACAATTTGGGTTCATGCTCAAGGACAAGTTTCCAAAGACTCTTGAAGAGGCCCACGAGAAAGCAACTAGTATTAAAGAAAATCTTTCATCTGCCAAAGTTGAGGCTTTCTATGTCCCTAGAGCCAAAGTTGAGACCAAGCCAAGAACCTTGCATAGCACTGAACCAACCCAAGATATAGGTACCCCACGGGCTTAGAAAATTGAAGAATCCATAAATGGCCTTGCTCAAACCCAAACCCTGTTGGTGAACAAGGTAACCAACATGGAAAGGATTCAATAGAAAATCATGAGGCCCTCGTACAAAGGTCAACACCAAAGGAAAAACCCATCCTGGAAGCCTAGGCTTCCAAATGAGAAAAGGGTCCCTAATACTCTAGTGCATACAATTTTCATAAACCCGGAAAAGGCCCCTTGGTGTTTTCCTTGTGGGGATGCTCATTGGGAGCATGCATGTCCAAGCAATAGTTATGGTGATGGTAGTAATGAAAGCCCTGATTACATGAACTTTCTTGACACATTAGATCCTATTTATACAATATCTTCCAAGGAATACTTCAATGTGACCTAAGAACAACTTGAGCAAAGAAAGAAGGAAGCCACTAGGAGAGTCAAGGGAGAGTCTTAGGAAAAATGAGTTACAAGTCTATGCTAGAAAAAAGAATGTGCCCTAAGCCCCTCCTAGTGATCCTAGATTTCCCCGGCCAAGACCTCCTCTACCATCAAATGATATCAATCCTCCTCAACCAACATTGCGTGGAAGCGATGAAATAGACTTGAACATTGATATAGCTGGAACATTAGCAAAAGTTAACATACATGTACCCCTCACTGAGATAACCAAGATCCCTTCCATGAGAAACAAAGTAGAAATATTCTTGAGGGTACAAGGGGAACCTAAGGATCCTCCTATACCGTTACAAGCAAATCATCTTAGACAAACCAACGAAGAGTATCCACCTTTCTTCATTTCTCTGGTGTTAAATGATATGTGGCTTCACAATTGTATGCTTGATTATGGAGCATCAACAGATGTTATGACTTTGAAGGTCATGAAATAGTTAGGCTTGGAAATCAAAAGACCTTATGGAATTTTTTGTGGAATTGATTCCAAAGCTATTGGGGTGTGTGGTTTGATAGAGGACCTTGAAGTTCACCTTGCTAGGTATCTTGAGATTGTTGTTGTAATGGATGTTGTGGTCATTGATGTGCCCGATACATGGGGGATGCTTTTATCTAGAAAGTGGGTTTCAACTTTGGGTGGTACTTTACAAATGAACCTCTATTATTCCATCATCCTAATTGGAGATGAAGCCCATGCTACCTTATACAATCAACTGAAGAAGAGAACCCATGTGGAAGATCTTGGAAGTGATTTTGAACTTGACATATCCTTAGAGGGAGGCCATTCTAAGGAACCCATAGATCACCCTCTTGATTTTAACCTAGATGATATCCCTTTTTCTCAAGAAGAAGATGTCATGGATGCAATATGGAATAGGAGGGAGGATTACTAGAGACAACTTGATAAATACAAAGAAAAGGATTTGGGCTCCATTACAATTTTGAAAAGAGACAGTGAAACAAAGTTGCATGAAGATGGTCAAATAAATGTTGCTTTGATAAGGTCCCATTCTCCTACTTTGGAATAAGGAATATATACTCAAGAAGGGAAATAAGTGATTGATTCCAAAGTAAGAGATAAATATTTTCAACTAGGAAAGATGGTACTCATGTGGGACAAAAGAAAGGGAAAACCAAATATGCACAAGGATTTTGATTGTCTATGACAAGGTCTGTATAAGATTGAGAAGAAGTATGTCCATGATTCCTTTTACTTTTCTACGTCAATGTATCCTTTTACTTGTCTACAATGGTGGGAAGGAGACTACCACTACCCATTAATGTGTCCCTTCTAAAATCCCATCATGGGGAGGAGACTTGTTTTCTTAACTTTAGATTAGCTTCGAGTAGGGTAGGTACGCTAGATAGGTCATGTTGTGTCCTTGGTTTATTGCATTATTTTCCTTATATTGATATTATTCATTTCTTTATTATGCATTCATCTTAGCATAATGTTTATATTATGAAAAATAAAAATAAAAATGATATATTGATGGAAAAACAAATATTTCTTGCATGGTTTTATATTTTCATAACCAAGGTGGATAACAAATGCTTTCCTTCGAGTACTAATGTGTGCATGTTAGAATGTAGTAGGATGTTTTAGAGTGATACAATTCGCATGACTCAGACTATCATATATGTTGATGTTCTCATGTGCTCTACAGTGAGTACATGTCCCCATGTTGGAGCTAGATGTTACCCCTCTTACCTAAGGGTAACTAGAGGAGATCATGTCTCATGGACATGTTAGCACATCTTTTCACCTTGCAATCAGATCTGATAAAATGTAAAATCAACGATGGAGAAGTAGCTAATTCAAGGAGAGAATTCCCCACGTGTCATAGGAAAACCTTCTTTTCGTTTGGGTTGGTATGTGCCAACCTCAGGGGGGAGTCGCTAGGTACCTCGTTGTTGGTTTGGGTCTGATTTTATGCAAAAGAAACACACAAAAAAAACAACCAAACTTGTGTTGGACAGTGTGTAAAACCACCCAAGATGTTAGGAAAAAGATAGTATAATTCACTTGGAAGGATCCCTATAGTGTTAGTGTGAGAAAGATGAATAGAAAGAAGGAAAGAAAACAACTTAAGAGATCAAAATTAATCACAATAAGAGGCTATGCTACTATTTGTTACCATTTATTAAATGCATCTACCACATTCTAAAATAGACATGAAATGCAATTAATAACTCATTAGAACAACATATAAATCCTTTTTAAACACATAATGGATGGACAACAATTTCACTCATAAATATAGCACATACAACATATAAAACACTTATCTTTTAATTCAGTTGTGCAACCAATTGCTTGGGATGGACGTTCCACCGAACTATAGATTTTTTGTTCCAAATATCAACAACAAGTCACCCATGAGCTGAGGCTAGTAATCCACAAAATAGGGTGGTCTCTCACTGTCGACTCACAGTTAAGAAAAAACTACAACCCACTGGTATTCTCCTACAACTATCTCGATTTTCCACCAG
>ML778107.1:987045-1017973 GCA_009831015.1 Picea engelmannii | reverse complement strand
TGGATTATGTGTATATTTATATATTTTTGGATATGATTTAAATTATTTCTGATATTTAAATATTCAATTTTGAAGGTATCTAAGGGAGTTACAAGGGTGACATGTGTTGAAATGATTATCTAGTTGTGTTTTATTTTATAATTTGAAAAGAGGAAAAAGACGGGAGTCACAAGGGGTCCCACCTACCTAGTTATTATTAATTAAAGACCCTAACTATTATTATTATTATTATTTCTCCTAAACTAAATTAGTTAAGTCAAACTAACTTAACTAAAGAAAATAGTTGAACTTCTTCAAATTATTTGGAAGGCATAAAAGCTAAATGAGAAGAAGAAACAAAGGAGAATAGAAGGAGAAAACAAGACTAAGGTTTGCTCTTTTTATTTCCTGAGATAGTTCATTTTTCATTCATTCTTGATTTTATTCAAAGCCTAATTCTCTTTTTGACAGTAGGGTCCTATTGTAGACAGCAAGGTTCAAAACTGAACCAAATCATTCAGATGTTTGTTTTAGAGGTGTTGATCCATCCTTGATAGTCTGCGTATTCTTGTCTATTTATGGATTGAGTTTCATAGCTGACAAAGGATATTTTGCAGAGTCAAAGTGACAGCAGTCTGTTGCAAGTTTATCCATATTATAAATTTCAGTGTTTATTTCTTGTCAGAGTCCTTTTGTATGGTGTTCATTAGGGATCTCTAAATTAGACGTTGGTTCATGCCCTCACAGGGGTTTTGTAAAGAGAAAAATGATTTTGAAATCTCGGAATGAAATAAAGCAGATTGTTATTCTTTCTCATTTGTGTGTTTTTGTGACTTGGTTACTTTTGCTTTTTGATCTCCATATAACTTTATGTAATTTGTATATTTTTCAAAAATCATATAAATTTTTTATGTTATTTTGCAACATTCTTTTCATTAATAAATCAGCCTAAACCCTTGTAATTAATACCTGTGGATTGGCAAAATATTTTTGAGGCTATAAAACATAGGGTGACATTCTCGACTATCTTGTCCTAGCTAGGAAAGATTCGAAAATGATTGAGTAGGATAATTCATATCTTTTCCTCAATAGTCATGTCAAAAGTAATTGCTAGAAGAATAAAATACATTCTCTCTCCATTGATCACTAGTGAACAATTCAGCTTTCTGGAAGGCAGACAAATTCATGAAGCTATTGAAGTGGCATAAGAAGATCTTCACATTATAAAAACTAGAAAAATCAAAGGAGCAGTGTTGAAAATAGATTTGTCAAAGGCCTATGATAGAGTAAGTTGGTTGTATATCAAGCTCTTATTTACCCACTTAGGATTTGAAGTGCCCTTCATCAATTGGGTGATGATTTGTATCACGACCGTATCCTTTGCGGTCCTCATTAATGGAGCTACATCCCCTTTCTTCCATGCATAACAAGGCCTAAGACAGGGATGTCCCCTGTCTCCCCTACTTTTTCTTTTGGTCACAGATGGTCTAAGTAGAGCCTCGACATATGCAAAACTAAGGGGAGAATTTCAAGGCATATATATTTCTACCACCTTACAACCGACACACCTTATTTTTGTGGATGATGTTTTGATTTTCTACAATTGGATTCGGGGGGATGCAGAAAAATTGAACACCATCCTAGATATTTTCAACCAGGCTACAAGTATGCAAATAAACAAGAGAAAATTGACTCTCTCAATATACAAGATGGAGGAGCCCGTGATAATCTTCTATCGTACTTTCTTTCCTTATAAACTATAGGATTTTGACTTAGGCTTAAAATATATTGGTTTTTAACTGAAGCCAAATAGCTATAAGAAAGAAGACTAACACTAGCTAATTGCAAAACTAGAAAGGTGACTAAAAGTATGGAGTTTTAGATGGCTCTCACGTGTAGGCCAATTGGTACTGGTGAAATAAAATTTAGAGGATATCCTAATTTATTGGATGTCACTAGCCTTGATCCCTAAAGGGGTTCTAGAAAAAGTGACAAAAATCGATTTTAAATTTATGTGGGATGGCTCTCAAGACCATTTTGTTCTTCCATGGGTAAAATGGGAAAGTCTAGCTGCCCCAAAAGCACTCGGCGAATGGGGACTAAAAACCACTTCCCTATTTTCAAAAGTGTTAGCGGAAAAATCAAGTTGGAGATTGGTTTCATCAGAAATCCCTATGAATGAAGGTGGTAACTCAAAAATACATTCACCTGGAATCGGTGGAGGAATGGATAAGAAATCCACTAAAATCGAGGCCCTCATGCTCAATCACATGGAAGGTGATTATCAAATATTTTCATGTTGTTGGGGAAGGACTAGCATGGAGAATAAGAAACAAAACAAAGGTATGTATTGAAACAAACCCATGGTTGGGGAGTGGGGATAACCATCTCCTCCGACTAGGCTTAATCCAACAACTACATACTCAATGAAACTTCTATATCAACCAAATTGAGGATCCAAGGCGTACTACCATTTGGAGACAAGAATGGATGACTACGACTAAGTTGGGTTTTGGGGAGGCTTTCTCCGATCAATGGGAAAATTATATCTGATCCCTCAAAGCTTCCGATATTTGGATAATGGACAGGGAAGATGAACTAGTTTGAAAATATGCCCCTCATGGAATTTACACCCTGAAATTGGGATACACCCGAATCAACTTGGATATATTGCAAAGGGAGCCATCATGGTGATGGAAGGGTATGTGGAAGATAATATGCCCCCTAAAATCTCACACCTTTATAGGGTATCCAATTGTTAATAAGGTACCCACCTAGGACACAATGAAGTGCAGACAATTGGAGGGTCTAGGCTGGTGCACTCTGTGTTGAGCAGATGAGGAATTTGTAAACCATCTCTTCATTCTTTACCCATTTGTAAAACAAATATGGTAGGAATGCTCTAAAAAATTGGGCCAGGATTTCATCTAGCGGGGCTTGAAAATAGAAGAAGTGTTGCGTGAATGGGTCTCTAAGGCCACAAATCGTAGTCATGAGGCACTCTCGTTGATTATCAGTTGGGGAGACTAGTTGGCCATAAACTCTTTCATATTTTAGGATAAGCCTTCAATCCCAGAAATTATTGTGACCCAAGGCCTCAACATTCTTTCTCATTTTCCTCAAAAAAAAGGGGTAGGCACAATAAGGATAATTCAAGAAGAACAAGTGGACACTACTAGGTCGTGGGCTTATTTTGATGGTGCTTCACAAGAATCCAACCAACATTGCGGAGGGGGTGCTTTGCTCTATCTCTTGGATAATCACCTTTTCAAAATTAAAATGGGGTTGGGTGCTAGCACAAATAATTTTACCGAGCTTATGTCACTTAAACTGTTGCTACTTTTGCGAGGGAAAAAGGAGTCAAATCCCTACATTTTTTTGGTGATTCAATGACAGTCATTAACTCTACTCGGAAAACTCAGAAATGTCACAATATTTTGTTGTTTTATTTACTTGAAGAAGTCTTCAAAATCTTAGACTCTTTTGATTCTTTCTCTTTGTGGCATGTTTACAGGGAATGTAACACGGAGGCATATCTTCTCTCTAAAGCAGGTGTATCAATGGCTTATGGAAAATGGTTGATTACAAAAATCAAAGATGGAACTCATTTTGATTTCTATCACAGACCATTCACTAATGAGAAAGCCCTTTTTTGACATATTCCTTTCATATTTTAAATATTTTGGAGTCACATTAGTTTTATCTATTTTATTTTTGGATTGTAATCCTCAAAAACTGAACATCCATGGATCATTGTATGTTTATACTATTTTTTGTTTACCTTTTTGTAAAATTTTGTCGATAAAAGGTTGTCAAAGATTTCAAATGCTTTGATCATATGTAGCTATCTCACAGGGCTCATATGAATGCCCTTGAACTCTTGACAAAATACATGCTCCCATGTATTTCTATAGAATGCAAATTTATTTTCTCTTATGATGAAATAAAATTTATACTTTTTTCTTAGGATTTTTTTTTTGATATTTTACTAGTTGTAAGTTGTATATACTAACTTATTCTTTATGATCATCTAGATGAGTTTCTTCAGTAGATACAATCATAACATAAGAAACATAGATAACAAGGGAAATAAAGAAGATTGGAACAGAGGACAAAATGTTGGTTGGAAGAGGGTAGAAACAAAAGACTCTGATTTTCCATTCATTTTGATGTTGATTATGTGGAATTCAACCAACTCCTACAAATTGGTTTTCTAAACCTAGATGGACAAGGACATTTTCAACCTCCTCCACCATGTGTTAGACCTCCTTTGCATCCTCACCCCAACATTGTTGGTATTCCTGTATAACCTTATGTGTCTATAGCCCGAGCCTCAAGCTAATGATGTCTAGAATAATGTGGTTCCCAATTCTCCACCTCATTTCAATGTTTGTCCCGATGTTTCATTACCATTACCTCCACTACTTCATCCTGAGCAGCCAATCGAATAAATTGCTTTAGTGGCCTCACAAGTACACTCTCAACATATATCCAAGAATTTTAATGCCTTAACTCTAGAGCCTAAGCCAAGAAGAGAAAAGTGACATGTAATCTCAATCAGTTCTCATTCATCAGACGTGTCCTCATATACAATCAAGTCCCTTCCCCTCAAACCTAAAAATGAAGTAAGAAAAATCACCTTTAGTGACATACATCATGGAGAGTTTACAAATGAATATAAAAACCTGTCAGGGAAAATTTACAAATGCACAAGGTGGTTTCATCATAAGGAAGTGAGCCAAGGAAGATAGCCTCCCATAAAAAATATAATTTCTGAATTTTATGATGATACTTTTATTTCATTTTGAATGTTGGACATATTTACACTTATATTTTGGAACAATAGACAAATTGATCTATTTTTGGCATATTTATGATATTTTGGGAGGCACAAGTGAATTTATGGCATGTCTATTTTTGGGTTGTTGGATATGCATGTATTTATGATGGTGAGATGGCATGGTATGCATATTAAAATCATGGAGCAACAAGGGAATATTGAAAATTAAACAAATAAAGATACGTAGGGGGTCCCCACCTATTAATTATTATTATTATTATTTGACTGGTGGAATCAACAAATAGTTAGGCACGTACTCACGAGACACAGGGACGTGTTATTTGACTGCTACCACTATAAACTCCAGGTGTGCCCACGATGCCCCATATGCGACACACAAGGTAAGTCGAGGTTTCAAATCGGTGACTTCACATAACAGAGTGCCTTAACAACAAACTCCATCACCAACTACCCTACACCTCTGGGGCTAATTATTATTTATTATTATTATATTTTTTCATTATTCAATAAATTTGTCCCACTTAATTAAAACTATTTCTCCTTCTAACTAAAAGGTAGTTAAACTACTTGAACTACCTCATTGAAGAATAAAAGAGGAAGGCAAGGAAGGAAAAGGGCTTGAGAAAATAGAGAGGCAATTCTGTTAAAGGTTTTCTCTTGATCTAAAGTGAGATTTCATTCATTATTCGTTTATTTCTGAATTACATGAGAGTTCAATTGTCTTGTTGACAACAGGGTTATATTGAAGGTGGCAAGAAGAAGGACTAAGAAGCATAGATATTTTACATGCTTCAAAAGGTCATTCATTTGTCTTGATAATGTGTTAATTTTGATTTGATTTTTGAATTATTTTTCACTGTTGATTAGGATTATTTTGCAGAGTCAAGACAGTGATGCATTTGTGGTTTGGTTGATCCAACACTTTTCTGGTCTTGATCTTTTCTTTGAAGACATTAGTTGTCCTTGTGTGATGTAATATTTCACCATATGCTTCTAAGTATAATTTTGGTCCTTACCCTCACAGGGGTATGTAAAGAAAGTTTTTGGTTGTAATTTGGAATGAAAATCAATAAAATCAGTTGTTGATTTTAGTCTCACTTTTGGATTTGTGGTATAATTATATTTCATATTTTCTTTCTTTAAATTATCCAGTTAAACATGTTTCAAAAACCTTTTTCTATTTTATTTAAATTGAAGCACTTAATTATAAAATAGCATCAGACCCAAGTACTTATTGCTTGAGGGTTGATTGACATTTTTGACTAGGATATAAACATAGGGTGATAATATCGACTATCTCACCTTATCCTTATGAGATTCGAAAATGTTGGCATAAATACTTTCCGTTCCTTTACAATTTTTCCAAGAGATTTATATCTACCATTAGATTTAAATCTCCCACTTGAGGACTTATATCTATTTATTTCTTGGGAGCGTCTTCTTGCAAATAATGCATTTGTGCTTTGTCCTTCCATGTTGTTCCACCTCATCTCCTCTGACAACAAGGATGACACCACATCATCGAAACTTAAAGTAGTTGTATTGCTACCTATGGCCACAACTAGACTACCCCACGAGTCTGGTAAAGAGCACAATAAATTGATACACTTATCTTCATTAGATGTCTTAATATCAACAAATAATAACTGACTTACCATAGTATTGAAGGTGTTAAGATGATGTGTCACCGAGTCTCCATATTTCATCCTTAGGTTAGAAAAATTCTTCTGCAGGAACAATTTGTTTACCATGGACTTTGACTTATACAAAGCCCTCAACTTATCCCATAATTCCTTGGTTGTAGCTTACCTTGACACATTTAGTAATACTGAATCTGAGGGACACAACCGAATTGTTCTCTTCGCCTTTTGGTCCATCTTTTCCTAGTCTTTTGTTGACATTCTTGTAGGTGCAGTACATGGATCCACAATGATCCACTAATCTTTGTCCACCAATATATCTTCCATCTTGAGCTTCCAAAGATAAAAAAAATTCCCATTAAATTTCTCGATCTCTATTTTTGAACTACTCACCATTTACTTCCACCCAAAGAATCAATACCACAGATCTCCCACTCTAACAAGGCTTATAACAAACCCAAGCCAAACCCTTAGCCAAAAAGGCGTCCCCCTGAAGCCAATAACATCTTTGTACCAAATGTAGATTTTAACCTTGCATAATAAATTAATGCAAACAAATTCTTAATAAAAACAGAAAACATACAATGACACACACACGCGCATAAATTACACAGAGATTTTACCCTGGAACCCCAAACTGAGAAAACCAAGAGCATGTTTATAGTTGCACCTCTAATCTTCTATTCATAATATATTCGTTATTTACAATACAATAAATATGTAGAATATCGTGGCATCCAAACCTCTAATCCATTGACTCGAGTTATTCAACAACCATAATTTCTTAATCAGATTTAGAAAACCATCGACAAAAACCATGTGCCGAAAAATTTCCAAAAAAAGGACACAAAAAACACCAATTTCTTTTTTCAGGGGAGTTTCCCTGGAACCTCCATGCAGGGGGGCTCCGCCCCCCTGTGACCCCCCGCGCGCCCGATGCAACACATACCCAAAATATATAACACATACACTATATCTAGTCATGCAAAGAATATAACACATACCCAACACTTATCACCATCAATCAACTGACATACCATGACCCTGAGGCCCAACTTCACCTTGACAATGTGTTTTCTTCCTTAGGAGGGGACCAAACCACTATCTATGTTGATGACATTAACCCCAGATTCTATAACGAATCTATCTTGTTAGGTGCATACTACAAACCACCTCTACAAGTTACCACATCCATTTCATCTAGGGTTTGTATGGTGTCATCCAATCATGGACCAATGGGCACAAAGCCACAACCCTCTACTTGATTCATTGCATGAGCATCCTCCTTTCCTCCACTTGGTATGCAACAACCACATCCACACTATCCCTTCGGCTAGGTGCATTTCTTTCTCCCACCTCCTGGGATCATTAGGACCCCAGCTATGACTACCCTCAACCTTCCTAACCTTGCCCTAGGGATTCCAATGTGGTATCTAGATCCACCTCCCTTCCCTCTTCCTAGTTCTTAGTTGAGATCTTATTTGTCTTTGACCCCCATGTAGCCTATTCTTTTTCACCCTAGTATCCCACAATGATTTTCATAATCTGCACCTACACCTCCACCTCCCCCTCTTGAGCTTCCACCTTGGTTTTCGCAGGTCCCATCATGACCACCACAAGCCCCACCCCAAACTCAAGAAAGCTAAAAAATGGAGTAAGGACAAAGGAAAATCCACCCAAAACCCTACCAACCCTACCACAACCACTCATACCACCACTGAGAGACCTATCCTTCCCTATGCCTTGTTTGCACTACTAGGCCATCCTACCTTTCACTGCCCTCGGCTTCTAGAATTGAAAGAGATCAAAATTTTTGATGACCTTGATGTTGCTTCTTCCACTCTACTTGTGGAAATTCAACTTCATCAACTAGCCACTAAACAACTTAAGTATTTGCATAAAAACCACCCTTGTGCATTATGCATGAACTATGGTCATTGTCACCATTGTCCTTGCATTCCCCAGTACTGATATGTGTTGCAAGTTCTTCACTAGTTGGAGGACGCTCATGCAGAGGCCACCGCTCTAATGATAGAAGATCCAACATCTCATCGCAAGACATCCCTATTAGGTGTTCATACCTTGCACATCTCCCATGTTTCCCATCCCCCAATATTAGAGACTTAGTTAGTTCTTGTCTTTAGGGACATGCCTCACCACCCCATGTCAACATCCCATTTCCTATTTTTATTGTATAGTGTCTCTTTTTGATGTTTTGATTGAATTCACCTTGCATGTCTTGCATGTCACCCATTATCTTCTTTCACTTTTTAGATGGAACCTTTGTCCTCCTACTACAATTGTTTTGTCGATGGTGGAATTCATTCTTCCTGGAATCTACCCTTGGAATATTGGGTCATGTTTACCCCCACGCCTACCCTCTTCCATTCTAGGGGTGTTTGTGTTGGATTTTCTACCAATAATCAGGCTGAATATGATGTAGTGATAGGTTTTTTAGCCAATGCCCTTGATCATTTCATTCACCATCTTCATGTTTGTTTAGATTTCCAATGTCTTATCATGCAATTGAATGGTGTGTATCATGTGCGCCACCCATGTTTTCTTAGGAAATATCTCTGTGTTTGACTCCTGGTGCAATCATTTGAATCCATTACATTCAATCACATAACTAGAAGTCACAATAATTTTGTGGACAACATTGCAAACAACATCCCAGACTGGCATTTAACACATATATCTACAAGAATCTAACCATTTACATTCCTTTATACACTATCATACATGCACATTATTACATACCATACATTGCATATTCAAAATACCACAAAATAACACAAGTTGTATAAGTTTGAGCCCATTACTCTACTATATAACCAACATGTCCATCACATGCTAAATAAGTACAAAAATGGGGGGCACCCATGCCCCCTACTACACATCCCCATTGGATGGTGCAATCTATGCTAAAGGCATCATGCCCACCTACCCATACTCGATCATTTCCCCTCGTCAACATTTGATGGGGGGGATCTCATGCTTGGGGGTATGATGGCTCCTTTGGCCAATTATAACATTGATCCCTATCAACTTTATGCCTAGACCCCAATGGCCTAGGTTGGAATCCCATTCCTGAGCCATTGTTATAATTTCTTTCTTTGATAGTTCACTAGGAAGCCATTTTTCCACGACGAGTTAGAGCCCATACTTTTCCATTGAATTCTTCTTCAAATGGTCATTCCACTTAAGTGCCATTTTTTGTTTGTTGTTGTTGGATGTTTAACAAGGATTCCCCATGGATAATCACTTTTCTTCATGGATATGGTTCTCCACTAGGCCTCGATTTCCTTGGAATTTAACATAGTTGGATCTCCCTTCTTCTCATTAAATTTGTCTATCATCCCCATAATTTTTTTGTAGGACCCCCTCACTCGAGTAGATTGATCAACCCCTCCATATTATGCATTTTCCATCTACTTGGTGATAGATCCTTCCCCACATGGACATCCTATAATAGGGACCCCGGTTTCCTTTTGGTTTCCATGTTGTTTCATTCCCTTAGGGATTGGGAGTCTAGTTAGTCTCCATACCAGAGTTGATCCCCATGAATTTCTTCTCATCATGCTGACGACCACACCATTTGGACTCCAACTTTTTGTTTGGTACTTGCTACACTTTCTCCTAGCTCGGGGCATGCTTCTTGCATACAAATTGATCCGCTCAACCGGGGGCATTTTTCTTTCCCTTCTTGATCATCCCTATTATCATTACTAGGAGGGTTGTTATCATAGTTGGATTCATTCTTGATCGACCTCATCTTGTTAATGGTTGATTCTTCATGAACTAGTGTTTCTTCATGATATGTGCCTTGAATAGTAAGTGTTTTCTTTATGTGTATGTGATTTTCATGGTACATTTTGGTGAATGCTCTATTAGAGAGGTAATAGTTGCATGTTATCATTTTTTTCCTTGAATAATTTGAAACCCTAAGGAACGATCAAGAGAGGTTATCCCCTTCCCTTGTTGTATTCACCTTGACTTTGTTGAAGCATCCAAACTTTTCCCTAAGGGTTAGAAGTGGATATCCCATTGAGGTTTGTCTTTTCTAGGGTTTAGTTCTAGTGGTTAGGAGTGGCTATCCCCCTATGGTTTAAAACCTAGTTCCCATCCATTTTCTTTGGTAGACGCATTAGGAGAAGTGGGATGCCACCTAGGATTAATGAGAGGATAGACTTTAGTGGATCTTCCTTTGAGGTTTGACATAGGTTTATGATAGGATAACCCAACCTTCTTTTGATGTGTTTCATTGACTCCATTTTCTCTAAGAAGGAACACGACATTATTTTCTTGTCTACAAGTGTTTCAAACTCAAACAACTCTCTCTTTCTCTCTCAAAGCTATTTGACAACCAAATTACTAACCTCATTCCCTCACTAATTCTAACTAAATGCTTAGCAAACAAGGCGAGTTTATTGCTATTGTTATAAAAGGTTTGCTACAACCATTAGGGCTTGACTAATTGTTGATAACTTACTTGATATTGGGGTAAAATTAGCTCAAAAATATTGTTTGATGATTGGATATTGATCTACTCATTAAAGGCATAATTCTAAGATATGATTGCTACTTTAATGGGTTGATTTCTTGCTATTGTTGAAAAATATACTTTTTTGATATACATTTGTTTCCTACTGCAACTTTACAACAACAATCAGTTTTACCTGATGGCTAGCATCTAGAGGTGATTGGTAGTTTATTTGACATGATAATTGACTATTATATGCATTGGAATACTTCTTGTTTCACACACATCAACCAATTACCTTGTATAATTGATTCCAACATCTCCACTTTCCTAGACCTAGCCTATCTCATTGAGTGACCAATATAGGGGGGCATAGACTTGCCTCCTTCTTGCTATAGGATCCTATCAGGTCACTAGGGAATCCTCCATTGTGTTGGATTTCTTTCCTTCACTAAAATGAGAGAAGTACTTGCCAAGGTGACAATGGCATCTACTTCTAATTGTTACACAAGATTGGCATCTTGTGAAGGGATTTGCACAAGTACAAATCCTATGCTAACATTGTTTGGCATCGTTACCAGAAAGAATTGAGTCATTCTTCCTATGACATCCCTTTGGTAAGCTTACCCCAAAGCCTTTTTCTACAAGCTTACCTGGCGACTCCACTAAGGGAAGAATCCCTTTCTTTATCTTTTGATGATCCTCCCATAAAAAGATCATTTGGCAACTCCACTAAGCTCAAGTGTTGAGAACACTAACTAAAGGCCTAATAGGAGGTTTGATAATCTTGCCAAGGCTTATAGAAGAAATCCTTCTCACAATTCTCCTATAGTCAAATCCTTATTTGGTGGAATACTTCCTTTATCTCCAATGGCTCAAAAGCCATGGGTAGAAAATGTTTTCAATCCTTTAGACATTTCTTCAAGCCCGTGATACCCTCATAACATGCCTCAAAACTTTGAAAAGTGGTTTCCTAAATTCTCTGGTAATGATGCTATTATTGTTGAAGAACACCTAGATAACTTTTGGGCTTGTTTTCAAACTCATCCCCTTAATGATGAAGATGAAGATATAGTCATTGTTGTTGAGAGCACTAACCAAATGCCTAATAGGAGGTTTGCTAATCTTCCCAAGGCTTATAGAAGAAATCCTCCTCACAATTCTCCTATAGTTAAATCCTTATTTGGTGGAAGACTTCCTTTATCCCCAATGGCTCAAAATCCATGGGCAGTCAATGTTTTCAATCCTTTAGACATTTCTTCAAGACCGTGATACCCTCATAACATGCCTCAAAAATTTGAAAATTGGTTTCTTAAATTCTCTGGTAATGATGCTAGTGCTATTGAAGAACACCTAGATAACTTTTGGGCTTGTTTTCAAACTCATCCCCTTAATGACGAAAATGAAGATATAGACATTGTTGATATTTTACTTATACAAATAGTAGTTACGATTCTTATTTATTATTACAATCATTTAACACATTAGTTGCATATTTAAGATCACTGAAAGAGAGGTAATCACATAAACAAGAGAGGCACAAAGATTATCCTCGAAAACCCTCTAGGGGAAGAAAACTCAACAAACTTCCTCAATATAGATTAGCCAACCAAGAACAATGCTTCTCTCCAAGAGAGAACTAAAAAAGTAGAATATCCTCCTCTAGTCCTTCACTAGGAAAGAGTAGCGCACCACTTGACCAATATGAATCCAAGAGATAGACCAAAAACTCTCCTTGAGATCACACCTAGTTGCAGTACCTTCTCCTCCAAGACTTGCACATTTTTCCTCTTGTTGCAGAGCTTATGAGTGAGAGTACAAATGAGGCGTTGGCCTCCCTTATAAACAGTGGTCTGGCCAGCCTAAAATTAGGTTCAGGTCGACCTATCACTTTACCCTTTTATTTTCTATTTTACATGTCAAGGCACAATAGGGTCGAATTTTACAAAGGCACAATAGGGCCTAATTAACAAATATAATATAACAATATTCTTTAGGGTTTGTCTTGGTCAAATAGAATAAGGATATCTTTCGAAGTTACTCAATCTTCAACACTCCCTCTTAGTAAGGAATATATTCTTCTTGTCACAATCATCATCATTGCTTATGCACTTCTGCATACTTGGTTATTGTCTTGTTGTCAATCACAGATCTCTATATCATAGGAAGTTTTGCACTTTTACTAGAATAAAGTACCAGTCTGCGTTTGGGTTACCAACCTATGTTGGGGTATCATACCAGCTTGCGTTGGGGTTGCCAACCTATGCTGGGGTAGAGTACCAGCTTGTGTTGGGGTTACCAACCTGCGCTGGGGTAGCGTACTAGCCTGTGTTGGGGTTACCAACCTGCGTTGGGGTAGTGTACCAACCTGCGTTGGGGTAGCGTACCAGCTTGCATTGCGGTTACCAACTTGCGTTGGGGTAGCGTACCATCCTAAATTGGGGTGACTTTCCTCTACTAAGGATCTCATCACTTCCCTCTACTGGGGAACACATCATTTCCCGCTACTAGGGAACACACCACTTTCCGCTTCTGGGGAACACATCACTTCCCGTTACTGGGGAACACATCACTTCTCGCTACTAGGGAACACATCACTTCTCGCTACTCAGGAACATATTACTTCCCGCTACTGGTGAATTATTTTTGGATTACTCCAATATTGTCTTTGAAATACTTGAACTTGACTCTAGATAGGGGCTTGGTCAACACATTTGCTACCTATTCGTTGGTGGAAATATACTGGAGTCTTACTGCTCCCTTATGTACCATGTATTGGACATAGTGGTATTCAATCTCAATATGCTTGGACTTGTCATGACACATTGGGTTCATTGACAACTTTATGCAACTCTGGTTGTCATAAAATATACAGGTTTCCTTCAACTTGAGATCAAACAATTATGTTATCAACTTCTGAAGTCACATTGCTTCACCACAAGTTGACCATGCAGCCACATATTATACTTCTACAGAACTGAGTGCCATATAGGTCTGCTTCTCACTAAGTCACGAGATCACAACTGATCCCATACTAAAGCAATATCCAAATGTACTTTTCCAGGTCGTGACATTGTCTACCCAATCTAATTCAACAATCTTATCTCATAATCCGAGATATATTTGGGTCCATAATTTATTGTACCCTTTAGGTACCTCATCACATGTTTTTCCATAATCAGGTGAACATGTCTTTCACTGCAAAACATATATATGTCCTCGTGTTCTTCAAATATATATCAATGAACCAAATTTTCACATCACATTGTACCAAACTGGTACACTTGCTCAGCTGCAACGCAATCTTCACAATCATGTGCTAGATCTATGTGCTTTATGCAAAACACTATATGTTCCATTGCCTGAGAGTATGTTCTCTACTCTCTCTGCAACTATTCCTTCTGGAACTGGGACTTTGCATCTGAAGTTGTTTTTTCTGAAGCTGAGAATGACTACTCCATTCTCACTGTAGTTGTTGAACTCTGAGAGTAGCTCCTCTATTCTATCATGGCAACAACTTCATCTGAAACTGAGAGTGTCTCAATAAATGACATTGAGGGCATCTTATCCTCTTTCTCTCGAGGTAACTCAATATTCTAATGTAATCATGTCTCCATGGCCCGACTCATGTATTGCATCAACTGGCAATGGAGATAACTCAATATCAAATACATATATTATCATACCTGATCCCTCTGAATCTCATACTATGTTGGCTTCTTTTAATGAGTCATGTTTGTTCTATATAAACTTCTTCTGATTACTGGAGTAAGTGTCTTGTCATATGCTTCTCCCTCTTGTTGGGACAATCCTCTGCACACAAATTAGTCTTTGTACATCTCTATGAATGGTCCTAGGGAGGTTTCTCCTTCTTACTGGATCATGAGGGTTGAATCCCTCTAAAATCTAGCTCTTTCTGATCTGTTACTTGGTGGGGCCCCCTGCCTCACCACTAGTGGAGCCATTTGCTCCTCATGATATGGCTCGTTAATACTATATGGATTTGCATCCTGTAGAGTGTCACTGGACCATACTTGTCTCTTCTTGGTTACTGCAATGATTCTGGGTTGGCCTTTCTGGCTCTACTAACTCTTCCTAATGATATGAAGAGTGATCAACTGCACTAGAGGGATTTTTTCTCTCATCTTTGGAGCCTTCTGCTCCTCATATGAGATGTTGTGTATTTAGCAAAAGTAATTTCTTCTTCTTCTTCTTCTTCTTCGGTACATGGAAGTATACGGTCATGTATATAACTTGGATAGTCTGCTCCATGTCTTATTTAATATGTTGCCTCCTACAACCGTCACTATAGCTCCCTCATGGTTATCACCTGTGACCTGCCCGAAACAAGAACAACAAAGCAGAAACAATAGACAAGAATAATTATCTTTATAATAATAATAATAATAAAAACAATAGTGAGAACAATTGTCACAATAGCTCCTTTAGAGCTATCACTTGTGACTTGCTTGAAACGAGGGTCAAAAGTAAGAAATAAAATAATAAGAAATGAGAGCAACACTCTTCTAGTGTTGTGATCAATCATTCATCCATGGTAACTTGGAAACAAAACATGAAGTTTCTTCTATGGGAGATGTTAGTTATATCTAGTAAATAATTACAATCAACATTTATCTCAAAAGTACTCACATGCTACCAAGTATTCAATAATAAAATTTCCAAGGATTGTTATCACAACTATAGTGTTTATCAATTATCAAACTTGATATGTGTAAATTTGAATCTTATCAATTTAATCAATCGAACATGGAACCTAGAATCATGTCCTAAAGAATGAGTGTGTTGCTTTTCTTCTGAGTCTCCTTCACTCAAGATGACAAGAATTTTCTTCAACCTGTCCTCTGTACTAAGATAATATGCTTTCTCGACAGAAATCTGAGTTAGAAAATGAACTCTATAATCTCAACCTTAATTAATCTAATACTTTGACTTTAATTTTGACCAATGATTAGTATGATAGTCATAACTTCAACAGATCAAAATACAACCTAGATTTTCATAAGATAATAACGCCATAACAAATAGAGGCATATCAAATTAATCAAACGTGGGGTGCATTGTTACTCTGAATGTGTTGGATCTGAGATTCTTCTGGATCTACGATTGTTGTTTAGACAAAAGATCCTTTCTCCTGCAAATACCCTTTAGAATAATGATACAATTTAAACATATGTAAGTACATACCTCTGGAAGTATCAACAGGTAGTGGCACCATTCGACATCAACGACAAGCAATAACGAACCTTTAAAAACTTCAAAGGTGCTGCAACTTGTAATATAAAGGTAGTTAGCGTAAGACACACTAGGAAAATAAAAAAAATATGTCCCAACACTTCACAAAAACTTTCACTGCAACTGGTGTTGCCACTACAACTGGTGTTGCAACTAGCATGAAGGAATTGGTATGAAGGAACTGGCACAAAGGAACTGACACTGCAACTGTAACTGATACTGCAATTGCAACTGCAACTTCTACTACAACTACTTCTGCAACTGCAACTGCAATTGCTACTACAACTACTACTGCAACTTCTGTTGCAACTACAACTTAGGGTTTTATGAGGAAACCCTAATTTCTCAAACTTCAAATTTCAGAATTATGAACCAGGGAAGTGATGTGCCTTGCTTGGGCGAGTTCCCAGGTGATCTTAATTTCACCAACGTCCTCCAACAAAGGTAAACATGTCACTCTTAGGGTTTGTGCAGAAACCATGATTCTGTAGTAGTTGCAACACTGGAAACTGAGTTTTGGAGATGGTGCATTGAGGCTAGTCACTTCTTTATAAACTGTTAGTTGGTCTCTTTTAGGCCTGCTCTGATACCAGGTTGATATTTTACTTATACATTTAGCAGTTACAGTTATTCTTTATTATTACAATCATTTAACACATTAGCTGCATATATAAGATCACTGAAAGAGAGGCAATCATAGAAACAAGAGAGACACAAACATTATCCTAGGAAACCCTCTAGGGGAAGAAAACCGAAAAAATTTCCTCAATATATATTAGCCAACCAAGAACAATGATTTTCTCCAAGAGAAAATTAACAAGCAGAATATCCTCCTCTACTCCTTCACTAGGAAAGAGTAGCACACCACTTGACCAAGATGAATCCAAGAGATAGACCAAAATCCCTCCTTGACGTCACACCTAGCTGTAATAGCTTCTCCTCCAAGACATCCTCACTTTTCCTCTTGTTGCAGATCTTATGAGTGAGAGTACAAATGAGGTGGTGGCCTCCCTTAAAAATAGTGGTATGGCCAGCCTAAAATTAGGTCTGGGTCGACCTGTCACTTTACCTTTTTATTTTCTATTTTACATGTCAATGCACAATAGGGCTGACTTTTACAAAGGCACAATAGGGCCTAATTAACAAATATAATATACAATATTCTTTAGGGTTTGTCTTGGTCAAATAGAATAAGGATATCTTCCGAAGCTACTCAATCTTCAACAATCATGAGGTTCTTTTTTGATACCTTTGTAAAAGATGTTAGGAGACGGTATAATAGTATCCTTGATAAAGGCATCAAGACTTGGGATGCTTTCCACAAATTATTCATAAAAATATGGTGCACTAAGGGTGATCTTAATATGTTGTTGTTGCAATTTAGTGAGATGAAAAAGAAAGAGAATGAAATTGTTAAAGAATTTGATACTAGATTTGAAATGTTGCTTCAACAAATCCTTGACAATATTATCCCCAAAGATGATGCTATCCTTCTCCTTTATGTCAATACCTATGTAGGACAATTTGGGTTTGTGCTCAAGGAAAAGTTTCCAAAGACTCTTGAAGAGGCCCAAGAGAAAGCAACTAGTATTAAAGAAAATCTTTCGTCTACCAAAGTTGAGGCTTTCTATGTCCCTAGAGCCAAAGTTGAGACCAAGCCAAGAACCTTGCATAGCACTGAACCAACCCAAGACATAGGTACCCCACGGGCTCAGAAAATTGAAGAATCCATAAATGGCCTTGCTCAAACCCAAACCCTGTTGGTGAACAAGGTAACCAACATGGAAAGGATTCAATAGAAAATCATGAGGCCCTCGTACAAAGGTCAACACCAAAGGAAAAACCCATCCTAGAAGCCTAGGCTTCCAAATGAGAAAAGGGTCCCTAATACTCTAGTGCATACAATTTTCATAAACCCGGAAAAGGCCCCTTGGTGTTTTCCTTGTGGGGATTCTCATTGGGAGCATGCATGTCCAAGCAATAGTTATGGTGATGGTAGTAATGAAATCTCTGATTACATGAACTTTCTTGACACATTAGATCCTATTTATACCATATCTTCTGAGGAATACTTCAATGTGACCTAAGAAAAACTTGAGAAAAGCAAGAAGGAAGCCACTAGGAGAGTCAAGGGAGAGTCTTAGGAAAAATGAGTTACAAGTCTATGCTAGAAAAAATAACATGCTCTAAGCCCCTCCTAGTGATCCTAGATTTCCCCGGCCAAGACCTCCTCTACCATCAAATGATATCAATCCTCCTCAACCAACATTGCGTGGAAGCGATGAAATAGACTTGAACATTGATATAGCTGGAAGATTAGCAAAAGTTAAAATACATGTACCCCTCACTGAGATAACCAAGATCCCTTCCATGAGAAACAAAGTAGAAATATTCTTGAGGGTACAAGGGGAACCTAAGGATCCTCCTATACCGTTACAAGCAAATCATCTTAGACAAACCAACGAAGAGTATCCGCCTTTCTTCATTTCTCTGGTGGTAAATGATATGTGGCTTTACAATTGTATGCTTGATTCTGGAGCATCAACAAATGTTATGACTTTGAAGGTCATGAAACAGTTAGGCTTGGAAATCAAAAGACCTTATGGAATTTTTTGTGGAATTGATTCCAAAGCTATTGGGGTGTGTGGTTTGATAGAGGACCTTGAAGTTCACCTTGCTAGGTATCTTGAGATTGTTGTTGTAATGGATGTTGTGGTCATTGATGTGCCCGATACATGGGGGATGCTTTTATCTAGAAAGTGGGTTTCAACTTTGGGTGGTACTTTACAAATGAACCTCTATTATTCCATCATCCTAATTGGAGATGAAGCCCATGCTACCTTATACAATCAACTGAAGAAGAGAACCCATGTGGAAGATCTTGGAAGTGATTTTGAACTTGACATATCCTTAGAGGGAGGCCATTCTAAGGAACCCATAGATCACCCTCTTGATTTTAACCTAGATGATATCCCTTTTTCTCAAGAAGAAGATGTCATGGATGCAATATGGAATAGGAGGGAGGATTACTAGAGACAACTTGATAAATACAAAGAAAAGGATTTGGGCTCCATTACAATTTTGAAAAGAGACAGTGAAACAAAGTTGCATGAAGATGGTCAAATAAATGTTGCTTTGATAAGGTCCCATTCTCCTACTTTGGAATAAGGAATATATACTCAAGAAGGGAAATAAGTGATTGATTCCAAAGTAAGAGATAAATATTTTCAACTAGGAAAGATGGTACTCATGTGGGACAAAAGAAAGGGAAAACCAAATATGCACAAGGATTTTGATTGTCTATGACAAGGTCTGTATAAGATTGAGAAGAAGTATGTCCATGATTCCTTTTACTTTTCTACGTCAATGTATCCTTTTACTTGTCTACAATGGTGGGAAGGAGACTACCACTACCCATTAATGTGTCCCTTCTAAAATCCCATCATGGGGAGGAGACTTGTTTTCTTAACTTTAGATTAGCTTCGAGTAGGGTAGGTACGCTAGATAGGTCATGTTGTGTCCTTGGTTTATTGCATTATTTTCCTTATATTGATATTATTCATTTCTTTATTATGCATTCATCTTAGCATAATGTTTATATTATGAAAAATAAAAATAAAAATGATATATTGATGGAAAAACAAATATTTCTTGCATGGTTTTATATTTTCATAACCAAGGTGGATAACAAATGCTTTCCTTCGAGTACTAATGTGTGCATGTTAGAATGTAGTAGGATGTTTTAGAGTGATACAATTCGCATGACTCAGACTATCATATATGTTGATGTTCTCATGTGCTCTACAGTGAGTACATGTCCCCATGTTGGAGCTAGATGTTACCCCTCTTACCTAAGGGTAACTAGAGGAGATCATGTCTCATGGACATGTTAGCACATCTTTTCACCTTGCAATCAGATCTGATAAAATGTAAAATCAACGATGGAGAAGTAGCTAATTCAAGGAGAGAATTCCCCACGTGTCATAGGAAAACCTTCTTTTCGTTTGGGTTGGTATGTGCCAACCTCAGGGGGGAGTCGCTAGGTACCTCGTTGTTGGTTTGGGTCTGATTTTATGCAAAAGAAACACACAAAAAAAACAACCAAACTTGTGTTGGACAGTGTGTAAAACCACCCAAGATGTTAGGAAAAAGATAGTATAATTCACTTGGAAGGATCCCTATAGTGTTAGTGTGAGAAAGATGAATAGAAAGAAGGAAAGAAAACAACTTAAGAGATCAAAATTAATCACAATAAGAGGCTATGCTACTATTTGTTACCATTTATTAAATGCATCTACCACATTCTAAAATAGACATGAAATGCAATTAATAACTCATTAGAACAACATATAAATCCTTTTTAAACACATAATGGATGGACAACAATTTCACTCATAAATATAGCACATACAACATATAAAACACTTATCTTTTAATTCAGTTGTGCAACCAATTGCTTGGGATGGACGTTCCACCGAACTATAGATTTTTTGTTCCAAATATCAACAACAAGTCACCCATGAGCTGAGGCTAGTAATCCACAAAATAGGGTGGTCTCTCACTGTCGACTCACAGTTAAGAAAAAACTACAACCCACTGGTATTCTCCTACAACTATCTCGATTTTCCACCAGCTCTCTTCCTTTTGACTTGCCCAACCCAAGGAATGTACCCCTTCACTGATCTCAGTCCCTTAGGCGTCCCATTCATTTATCAAGGTCTCTCTGGCATAAGTAACGATGAATCTCTTTGCTCGAAACTCAAGGGAACTCATTACTAGGAAAACTACCAACAAACAACAACAAACACTTGTTGTTATAGTGCAACTCACACAAGAGTTCACTCTTAAGGCTTGACAACCTGACTCTTTAGTATTCGACTCCAAATAGACTCCACAAAAATGCTCTAGCATGATTGAGAATTCTCCCTCCATGGTTGCTCCAACTCCAAGCTCTTCTTTTCTACTCTTAGCTTGTTGTTCATGCAAAAATATTGATTGTCTAAAACTATTGTCACTGCCCATACAAATTTCCTCTCCTTTGGCTTACTTTCTTGACTCACACACTTCCTCAAGTTGATTGTACTCATCCCCCATGCTGCTAATAACTATGGGGTGTGACTTCTCACACCCACCCTCTTACATGCATTTCAATGATTGGCTTTGGGGACACTCAATCAGAAAATAGATTTTAATACATACTGATAATAAAATTCAAGAATATGGGTGGAATTAATAGACATGGGTAATCCCCCTTGGACCACTCTCTTAGACATTCTCCTAGACTCTCCCCTCTCTTGTGGATTAATTCAACCCCCATCTCTGTCCATGTCCACGTAACAACTAATATCACATTTTATTTATTAAAATTCATAAATACAATTCACATATACATCGCTTGGTCGTAGCCACACATTATATCTACATTAAGCATCAATTAAACTAGGGATTATAGTGGGGATGTTAGAAATGATGGTACAATACAATTTATCATGGTGCCACACGTATGCCCCCATTTGAAGATCTGCGACCAAAATCCCCAATCAATAGTATCTTACTTACTAGAAGTCTCAAAGGTACATGAGGTCGATAAAACCATCACATCTTGGGCCGATGTTCTCTGCACTCTCAAAGATAAAATGGCCATGGCTCAAAATCAGATGAAGCAACAAGCCGATCATCATCGCTCTAAATGCAATTTTGAAGAAGGGGATCAAGTGTTCCTTTGCCCGTAGCCTTATAAGTAGACCTCCCTCAAAGACAACCACCCCTAGAAGCTTGCTCCAAAGTTTTATGGCTCTTATAAGATCCTTAAATGTATTGGGCTAGTGGTTCCCAAATTAGAACTTCTTAGCCAAACTAAAATCCATCCCATCTTTCATGTCTCCTTCTTAAAGAAAGTGGTTGGATCTAATTGCCACACTTGAACTGGCCTTCTTGAATTGGATGAAGAAGATTTCATTTGGTTGCAACCTGAGGTCGTCCTTGAAAAAAGAGAGTCCCAATACAATGGAAGGATACACAACCAAAGGATGCCACATGGGAACCAACAATGACTCTTCAATAATTCCCTCATCTCCAACCTTGAGGACAATGTTGTTTTTTAAGGGGGAGGGCATGTTAGGGTCCTAACCCCCCTAACACCCTAAGTAGATAGATATGTTACTATGTATTGCTATGTATGGAGGTCATCACTAGTAAATAAGACCCATGTAATAGTGTGAAAACAATAAATATAAGTGTGAAAGCAATACATGTAAGAAGACTTACTAGAAGGTTCCTTCTCTATAATATTCTTAGGAGGTAGAAAGTACTATATAAAGATGTAGAAGTAATGCAAAAGATGTATTGTGAAGTTGTTTGTAATCGAGTTGTACTTAATTAGAGGTTGCCCCCTCGAAGAGGCAAGTGAACATTGCTTCCAATAAGAAAGCTAACATCTTGGTGCTATTCTGGTTTATTATTTGTCTATTGTGTTTGCTAACTATATTTTTTGTAGTAAATATGGGCAATGTCTATTATTTTTGCTATGTATCTTTCCATTTGCTAATAAAGAACATCACATGTAGTCTTTGGGTTGAGTCAAATTTTTTTCATTGCATTCCACTGCAATGTATATAAGAACACCTTTGCTCACATTTGCATAAATACATATTCCGATGTAAGTAATAAAACCAAACTAACTAGTTTTTAAAGCTAAGGAGATGAAAGTACCCAAAAAATTGTCGATAATGGTTAAAGTTGTAGAAACCTAATATTTCAAAGACATATTGACTCTTGAGCAATTTGACAAATAGTAGGATTCTTTCCAGACCTTTTGAATTAGGGTTGAATTTAGACTACCACATGATTTCATAAAGTAATCAGTGCACCATCTAAAAACCAAGGTTTCTTGCAAGAAACTTATGTTTTGTGCACTGAGTAATCGAACTCCATAGTCAAAAGCCACTTGAATATAGACAAACAACGTTGTTTTCTCTAGAAAAGACCCTTTGACACTTGTATCCATGCACGAGGATACCACATGTTGTTGAAACTATAGATCCTACCATATGAGAGAAGATAGTCCTCATTTTTTATCCATGTTGAATCATGCATAAGGAGAGAAGACTTTATAGTCATAAAATCTATTCCAATACATCATAAGATGAGCATATCTAATTATTTTTTCACAACACATTCATACAACACATTTCAGAAAAAAAGTGAGAAAGGCAAAACAACACAATATAATTTTCTCCACACAAAATGTTAAAATGAAACCCTTAACAAACGCACTAAAAAGAAGTTGGGTGGAGGGGAATTGTCCTAAAAGAAATCCCTAACTATTGAATACGTGCTACACTAAATGTATATTATCACCTAAAAAAATCTAAAAAATAATTGATGAAATAGTAGTGAATACCTACTACACTAAAAATGTATATTGTCACCTAAAGATAAAATCTAAGAAATAATTGATGAAATACTAGTTATTGTAAGAGTGTTGTTATTAAAATGGAAGTAAATATCCTTTACCATGCAATAACAACATACTTCCTTCAAATTAGTTAGGAGTCATTATCAATATAACGGTCCTATGTCATGATTCCATTTCATGGAAGGTGAGCAGTTAGTTATGGGTCCAGTGAGCAGTTAGTGATAAAAAAAGCAAAAAGAGGAGTGGGCAACGAGAGGTTAGTCAGAAGTCCTTATCATTTAAAAAAACAAAAAAGCCCTTAATATAAGCCGTCATTTAAAAAAACAAAAAAGCCCTTAATATAAGCCGTTCGATGTACGTCGGGGAAAAAGCTAAAAACATGAGCCATTCGATGTAGGTGGGCAGCAGTACATTTGGGTGTGTGCCTTGAATCAGATATCACACATGCCATCTTTACCTCCGCGAACATGCTGCAATTCTATGTACTTCGATTCATTCTATAATTTCCACCTCTGCAGCTTGAAGAATTGGATCAACAACCTGGGCCGTTCAATGTAGGTAGGTAGCGGTACCTTATCACTGGGTGTGCATCCTTGAGTTAAGATATCACTGGGTGTGCATCTTTATCTCGGTGAACGTGCTGTAATTATCTGTACTTATATTAATTTCATGATTTCCACTTCTGCAGGTTGAATGGATATTTATTTGTGCAGATGATATCGTCTTTCATAGTCACACAGTATGTACTCTGCTATTATGAATTTCCATCATCAAAGAATTTGCAACAGAATCTGTATTGTACTCGGCCTCTCTTCTTTATCTTGTATCACCACATAATCATTATTTTTTCCCCGAATGGTTGAGTTTACAAATTTTTGTATTCTTTAGTATCAACACATAATCAATACTTTGTTAGTTTTTTTTTGCAGATAATGAGGTGCAAGTAGATCACATAGTTTTCCATTTGAATTAATTAATAAGATTTTGTTTTCCTGATCTCAAGTGCAGTTCCATTTCACAGAGTTTCTGGGTAGCCATATTCATTAATATTAATTAGGAATGTTTAGAGGATGCAGGATATGTATGTCACAAAATGAATCAAATCGAAGAGAGTTTGTTTGTTGGTATCATTTATTCATAATATTGGCATCTCATCTCCTCGAGTCTGATAAGACGTTAGAATTTATAGTTGTAAAATTTACAAAGGTATTCATAACTCTGTATAGTTATATTTATGTATAAATATGTTAATAAATAACAGAACAGTTCTGCTCATTTTTACGTTTATACTTCATTTGATCTGATTTGAATGGAAACTTATACTTCTTTTGATCTGATTTGAATGGGTTTCCTTTTTCACAGGTGATCGAGAGAAATGGAAAACATGGAGCACATGCAATGGAAAGAATGGGTCGGATTTGGGGTTTTAAAAATATTTTTGTTATGCTAGTTGACTAATATTTTTTCTTTGTGGTTGGGTGTTGTATACAGTAGTCTTTTCTTCCGTTTATTTTTATTTTTTTTGCGGGCTCGCTTTGTTTTCTCTTTTACTCTGTTTTGCAATAATTGCCCTGTTTTGTAGTAAGTTTTTTTTTTGCTTGTTTCTTTGTTGTAATTAAACACTACCTTCTTTCATTTACATCCGGAACCATACCTTACCTTTGGATCTACTCCAGTGGCAACCAACGTCTAATCAGGTTATAATTTGATTTAAATGAGATGGTTTAAATTCAATATAAATGTTTTTTTCATTGAATATGCATTTCATTCATTCTCAATTGATTCTAATTCTGATAGTGCAACACTATTCGTACTGAATTGATGATAGTGCAGCACTATTCGTACTGGATGCACGATGGATCTGGATGCACGATGGATGAATTAATTGAATTAATGGCGAATTCATTCTATTTCTTCTCCGTCCCCGCTTTGAGGTAGGTAGCTCGATATGTTATAAGCTCTTATTTTCTTTATTCATGTGTAATGTTTTTGCATATCATTTGCATAACATACTAGACTCCGCTAGTATGGAACACAACATTCTGGATGTGGGCCTTACGAATTTGCCTTATAGAGTGCTTGAGTGGAGTGCAGAGAGATAAGGAGTTTTGGTTGTGGTAGTGTGTGTTAGAGTTTGGTGTGTCTTTAATGATAATAGTAACTGAATTGAGAGTTTTAAGTTAAATTTTAATCGCCAAAGTATATTTAGTATTGTTAATGTTACAATTTATTTTAATATTATTTTAGTTATACTAATAATATTGGGTTGTTTTTATAACATTATTATTAGAATCATATATTCTCACCTCAAAATAGTGGTTGTGAGCCCAAGTGAATCATAAGTGTATAATCTGATTTGTTACTTATCTTCATAGGGTTAATCTTTAAGATTGATTTCCTAGATAGACTAATATCTAGAAGTTTGTCTTAGAATTTTGAGAATGCAACAAATTTAATCAAAGTTTTCCATTTGTTAAATAAGAATGTTATGCCTCTACATTATAATTGTTATACTTCAACTCATCTTGGGAATCATTTCTTCCCACATTTGGCACCTCCATTCAAAAAGATATTTGCACAAGAATCCACATTCTCCACCATTTACTTAAGGTCATCTCCATTGTTTGTTTCCATAACAGAGAGATTTATGGAGGTTCAATAAAAGTTCTTACCCTCCTTCCTTGTTTGTGGTTTGAATCCTAACATCTTTGTCAATGCTCCTCTCATCCCTCCTTTACTTTGGGTTGCATCACCTCTTGCCTACACATCTATTTTATTTTCTTTCTCTTATTTCCTTGTCACTCTCTTGGCCTTAGTCTCGATCCACCATTTACTAAAGGTCATCTCCATTGTTTATTTCCATAATAGAGAGAACCCTTTATTTACGGGGGTTCAATTAGAGTTCTCACTCTCAACCCCTTGTTTACTAAAGGTCATCTCCATTGTTTGTTTCCATAATAGAGAGAACCCTTTATTTATGGGGGTTCAATTAGAGTTCTCACTCTCAACCCCTTCTTAGTGGTTTGTGGTTTGAAACCTAGTATCTTTGCACCATGTCTATGCCCCACTCATTGCCCCCAATAATTTGGGTTGTGTTATTGCTCAAACTTTCATTAAGGGAAAGTCCCGCCCTCCGAAGGAGAGCTTGGGGAAAAAGATAGGCAATCCACCCACTGTCACCTCAGTGGCTTTGCCTCTGCACTTTAAGGCTAGGGTTCCTAACCTAAGGACGGTTGTCCTACAAGATCAATGCCAAGTCCTATCATTGTACTTGGAAGGGGAAAGGCTCAAGACTCAGTTTGACTTGGGGTTTCTATCTTCTCTTAGGGGTAGAGCACATCAAATATGAGAGAACACAATTGATAATGAACTCCAAGAGAATATGATGTAAACCACAATGCTCAATTTAAATGTACTTGGAACTTGAAAATGTTTGTATTGTATCCAGATTCCAAATATCAATGTATCATAGCCATGTACCATTTATCCATCATCAACAAAATAGATGCCAATGTATAACCAATGAAAGCAGATTATATGCCAAAAGTAGTTATCATGTGCCAAAGAACTGAAATATTTCTACGAGTGCACCATTAGGACAGCTTGTGTGTTCTTATCAGACCATGAATCACCTTATATCAGTCAACCTGTACTACAGTGACAGCACAATAACCAATTGAAGGAGATTGTGTAGTTATGTGGGGGCAGTTGTGCAATAAGTATGTATTAAAGACCATTTCATTCAAATGTCAAAATCCAGTGAATGTGGCCAAGCGCTAGGTAGTAGGAGCTATAAAAGAAGGTTCGAGACTGTATAATGGACAGCTAATGAAAATATACCAGCAGTCATATATCATACCATTCAGATGACAAGATTAGATTGGATAATTACACTATTCCCACAGTGATCTTCTTCATAAGTTCTGTGCCGAAATAATGTTTAAACAATGCCTTCCACTACTAATAAAATGACAGTATCTTAGGGCAGGCTTTAGTGCCAGATTTTAAACCAGAGATAAAGACTGTGAAAGGGTCATGAATACTGTTCGTAGATTGAGGTATCAATTATGCGAAAGACACCATGAAGCGTTAAGTGTATATCATCAACAAAACCGTACTTTGAACTCTGCAATTTGACATTGAATTGAACCCTTAAATAATGTAAAGTTTAGGTCTTTTTAGTGAGGACGTTGAGACATATCATGCATCGATCCTTTTCTATGAGATATATTGAGCGATAAGACACCAAATCTTTGCCAGAAAACGAGACGAGACCTTCAAAACTTATGATATAACAATTTTGCAGTCCTTCAGACAGTAAACACCCTTGAAATAATAGTGAAAGGAGAGTGATGTTTTCTGTTTAGAAGAGGTCGTTTGGCTTCATTAAATGTCGACTTACTTTCTTGAAGTTTGTTGAGCGATAAACTATCCAAACGTTGCATAAACAATGAAACTTATACCAGCAATGAAATCTCTGCAGACAGTAAAGGAGTCTTAGACATGATAACATTTTCCCCTTTTAAGATGGGTCGTTGGACCATTTTTGGCATCATTTAGCCCAGGTAGATAGTCTAGTTACAAGATCAATTTAAAATGTTGCATAAATGATGGTCCAAAGTTCAAACAACATAAAATGTAACCTTACTAATACACCAGAGAAGGGAAATTGATATATCAAATTGTTGCATCGTTTTATCACATATGATTGCATAAACGTGGTAAAAATAAATGGCAATAATTTTAGTTATGATCCATTGATCCAAGTTGTTCCGAACATAAGCATTTAAGGCATCCTCAAATAGTTAAACTAGATTCAAATCAGAGATGCATTATGAATCCAAAGGGTTAGATCCTTTAGAAAGATGAGCAATGAAACAACTAGATCAAAAACCCTCTATATGCCAACCATGACCCTAGATTGCAAAGAAAAAATAGAAAAAGGACAATGATATATATCAATGAAACTCAAACAATTTAGATCCAAGACTAAACATGATAGACCCTAGATTGCAAAGAAAAAATAGAAAAAGGACAATGATAGACCAGTTCCTAGAGAGGGCTATGGGGTCTCTATGCTATGCTAGATCTAGGTGAAGCTTTAGGATAGGACAATGTTGATGGCACCTGGAGGATTGCCCTTCAAGCATTGCCAGGGTTAGATATTTCTCTTCAAGATTGGATGGGGGATTGGTCCATGAATAAGCCTCTCCAAGTACTAACAAGGTGATCTCAAAGGTTGTCCAAAGCATCAAATGTATATCATCAAGAAGCATTATGTGTATATCATCAACAAAAACGTACTCTGAACTCTGCAATTTGACAGCGAATTGAACCCTTAAATAATGTAAAGTTTAGGTATTTTTAGTGAGGATGTTCAGACATCTCATGCATCGATCCTTTTCTATGAGATATATTGAACAATAAGACACCAAATCTTTGCCAGAAAATGAGACTAGACCTTCAAAACTTACGATGTAACAATTCTGCAGTCCTTTAGACAATAAACACCCTTGAAATAATAGTGAAAGGAGAGTGATGTTTGATTTTTAGAAGAGGTCGTTTGGCTTCCTTAAATGTCGACTTACGATAAACTATCCAAACGTTGCTTAAACAATGAAACTTATACCAGCAATGAAATCTCTGCAATCTGGACAGTCAAGAAGTCTTAGACAGCGATCAGAAAAAGATATCATTTTCCCTTTTTAAGATGGGTCGTTGGACTATTTTTGGGATCAGTTATCCCAGGTAGACATTCTAGTTACAAGATCAATTTAAAATGTTGCATAAATGATGGTCCAAACAACATGAAATGTAACCTCACTAATACACCAGTTCAGATATTATAACCAGAGAGGGAAAATTGATCTATCAAATTGTTGCATTGTTTTATCACATATGATTGCATAATCGTGGTAGAAATAAATGGCAATAATTCTAGTTATGATTCATTGATCCAAGTTGTTCCAAGCATAAGCATTTAAGGCATCCTCAAATAGTTAAACTAGATTCAAATAAGAGATGCATTATGAATCCAAAGGGTTAGATCCTTTAGAAAGATGAGCAATGAAACAACTAGATCAAAAACCCTCTATATGCCAACCATGAAGATATTCATTAAGAGCAAGCTAGTGTAGATTGAATAAGATATATCAATGAAACTCAAACAATCTAGATCCAAGACTAAACGTGATAGACCCTAGATTGCAAATAAAAAATAGAAAAAACACAAAAAGCAAAAATCAATTTTAGGTTTAGCAAAAATCGATTTTAGGTTTTTTTGAGTGGTTGAAGACAATGATAGACCAGTTCCTAGAGAGGGCTATGGGGTCTCTATGCTAGATCTAGGTGAAGCTTAGGGTTTAGGATAGGACAATGTTGATGGCACCCGGAGGATTGCCCTTCAAGCATTGTCCAGGGTTAGATATTTCTCTTCAAGATTGGATGGGGGATTGGTCCATGAAGAAGCCTCTCCAAGTACTAACAAGGTGATCTCAAAGGTTGGCTAAGGCATCAAGTGTATGTCATCAAGAAGCATTATGTGTATATCATCAACAAAACCATACTTTGAACTCTGCAATTTGACAGCGAATTGAACCCTTAAATAATGTAAGACTTAGGTGTTTTTAGTGAGGACATTGAGACATCTCATGCATCCATCCTTTTCTATCGGATATATTGAGCAATAAGACACCAAATCTTTGCCAGAAAATGAAACTAGACCTTCAAAACTTACGATGTAACAATTCTGCAGTCCTTCAGACAGTAAACACCCTTGAAATAATAGTGAAAGGAGAGTGATGTTTGCTGTTTAGAAGAGGTCGTTTGGCTTCTTTAAATGTTGACTTACGATAAACTATCCAAACGTTGCATAAACAATGAAACTTATACCAGCAATGAAATCTCTGCAGTCTGGACAGTCAAGGAGTCTTAGACAGCGATCAGAAAAAGATAACATTTGCCCCTTTTAAGATGGGTCGTTGGACTATTTTTGGCATCATTTAGCCCAGGCAGATAGTCTAGTTACAAGATCAATTTAAAATGTTAAATAAATGATGGTCCAGACTCCAAACAACATGAAATGTAACCTCACTAATACACCAGTTCAGAAATTATAACCAGAGAGGGAAAATTGATCTATCAAATGGTTGCATTGTTTTATCACATATGATTGCATAAACGTGGTAGAAATAAATGGAAATAATTCTAGTTATGATCCATTGATCCAAGTTGTTCTGATCATAAGCATTTAAGGCTTCCTCAAATAGTTAAACTAGATTCAAATCAGAGATGCATTATGAATCCAAAGGGTTAGATCCTTTAGAAAGATGAGCAATGAAACAACTAGATCAAAA
>ML778107.1:936839-976596 GCA_009831015.1 Picea engelmannii | reverse complement strand
TTTAAGAATTTAACATTACCATTAGGGAGCGCCCAGGGAGCATATGGGGAAACGTCCCCCCTGGAGTCCCCCCGTCCCGGGGACGTGGGGAACGCGTCCCCTGCGTCCCCCACCCTGGGGGACGCGTCCCCGTGGAACACTGTGAAAATCCCAATTGATAACCTGAGGATAAAAAACCCTCGGTGAAAGGAACTCTCCTAGTGAACCGATCCCAAGGTAACTGACCTAGACATGAATCATGCAAACCTATTACATTATTAACCCACACAGGGGTGCATAAATTCCAATTACAAAACAAAGTGTTGGGGCCAAACAATGCCCTGTAGAACCACAAGTCTTCGACAAATTTGCATCTGATTATGCATCTCTTCATGGCACATGGGGTTGACCACCTATGTTGGAAAGGCGGTCAACATCTGGCTCCACATGGGGACGTGTGTTCGATCTTCTCACTCGAGATGGAGAGCATACGAGAATCCAGCACCTACAATAGAGTGCTCACCAATAACCAACATAAGAATACATATATACATGATTAAATCAATGAATGCTATATATAAAACATTTACGAAATGGAATTACTAAAGTACAACATCATTATTTTACAACAAATGAAATCTATAGTACAATTTTTTTTTCTAAGTATACATTTACATAATGAATGAAATAATACAAAACTAAAATACAAGGAAAAGGGTTAGAGATACGTTACAGAGGGTGTCCCTTTGGACACCAAGTTGCCCCTCATCTGTAGAAGAGATTGAACTATTGCCCATTCCGTGGAATGTTAATGGGCTCACTATCCAAATGGCTGAGATGAAAAGAAATCGGCCCTGCTATTTCTCTGATCAGATATGGCCCTAACCATAAGCTGTCAAATTTACAGTGTTTTCCAGGTTTCTCTCTGCCTTTATCCCATAAAAAAACTGTATCACCAACCATTAAGTCCCTCTGTCTGGCCGACCTGTTGAAAGCTTTCTTAACCTTGCTCTGATTTCTGCAATTCTGATCATAAGCCTTTCGTCTATTTTCATCTAACTCAATGATTTGATTGACCCTGTTCTGAACTGCATCCTGCTCTGTGGAAACATCCTCAACTGACCCATAAGTAGTTAGTCTAAGGTGCACTGGCAACCTAGCCTCCAATCCATACACTAGCTCAAACAGACTCTTTCTAGTAGCTGCTTTCTTTGTTATTTTGTCAGCCCATAATGCATGTTTGATTTTACTTTCCCAAGACTTCTTGTTTTCACTGACTATTTTCTTAACAATGGTCATTAAGTTTTTATTACTTGACTCTGCCTGAGCATTTCCTTGGGGATAGTAATCTGATGCATGTGACAAGATGATACCATACTTGAAACAAAAGGATGACATCTCTGCTGAACAAAAGGCCTTGGCATTATCTGTCACTATCTTTGATGGAACCCCAAACCTAGTTATGATTCTGTCTTCAAGGAAATCCATCACTACCTTTTCAGTTGCTGACTTTGTAGGAATGGCTTCAACCCATTTTGTAAAGTAATCTGTAGCTGTGAGAACCCATGAATAACCATTACTTGAATTATCACTAAACTACCGGATGAAGTCCAAACCCCACTGCTGAAAAGGTGCTTCAACCACCACTGGTTGCAAAGGGAGTGCTGCTAATTTCTGCTTTCCTGTGAAAAGCTAACATGGCTCACATTTCCGAACAAATTGATGTACATCTGAAAATATAGTGGGCCAATAATATCCTGCTCTAAGGATTTTGTGGGTAGTAGTTTTAGCAGCAAAGTGTCCTCCACAAAATACTCCATGGAATTCATCCATTAGTTTCTTTGACTCTACGTCATCCACACATCTAAGGATAATTCCATCAGGATTTTTCCATCCTAATCTATCTCTAGCAAGGACATACTTAGAAGATTTTAACCTCAAAGCCCTTTTCTTGTGTCCTATTAGATGGGTTGGAAAAGTTAGATTCTTAAGATAGAAGATGATGCCTGTATACCAATCTACTTGTTCAAGTTTCAACAAGTTAGGATGTCATTCTTCATTATTGATTTGGTTAACCATATCCAAGGCTTTCTCATTACTTTCTGTCAACATTTTAGCCAAACCTTGACCTTTAATCAATTTTGTTGGTTTTATTTCCAAGTCATACTCTTGAATTTTAGAAATCCATCTACCCCTTGAGCCCAATCCTTCTACTTGAGATAAAACATCTTTAACCGCAAAATTAGGAACATAACCAATCACCTTGGAATATCCAATGAAGACTTTGAATTGTTTGAGTGATTTGACTAAGGCATAAGCCTGTTTCTCAAACATGGGATACTTTAATTTTGAATTTTGCAAGGCCCTACTCATATATGCAATAGGTTGATCATGGCCTTGATCATTTTTCTGAAGCAACACTCCAACAATAGCGTCTTCCGAAGCAAAAGAGAAAATCTAAAAGTCCTTCTCATAGTCTAGGATAATAAGGACCAGAGCTTCACATATGGCAGTCTTTATACTTTCAAAAGCTCGTTTACTTTCATCATTCCATTCAAATTTTACATCCTTCTTAAGTAGCTTATATATAGGTTTCATGATTTCAACATAATTAGGAATGAACCTACGGAAAAAATTGGTTTGTCCTAAGAAGGATTGAAGAAGTTTCTTTGTTGTGGGAAAAGGCACTTTACCAATGGCTTCAACTCTTTCTGGGTCTAAGTTAACCCCATCTTTAGTAATTATGTGGCCCAATAATTTGCCTTCAGTCACCCCAAAGATTGACTTAGCAGGATTTAGAGAAATTCCAAATTCTCTACATCTGTCCAAAACTTGCTTAAGGTGGTCAATGTGAGTTTTACCATCCTTAGAAAAAACCATTAAATCATCCTGATAAATTTCAATCAATTTTCCATTCAACCCCCTGAAGGCATAATCCATAGCTCTTTGAAAGGTAGCTCCAACATTTGATAAACCAAATGGCATTCTGAGATATTCAAAAGTTCCCCATGGAGTAGTAGAAGTTGTCTTATGCCTATCCTCTGCTTTTAGTCTGATCTGATTATAACCTGAGAAACCATCAAGCATGGAAATCATTCCTGAACCTGTAACTCTTTGAAGTAAAGTTTCCATCTTGGGGAGGGGGTGGTCTTTTGTGCAAGCAATGTTTAAGTTCTTGAAGTCAATGCATATCCAAATATTCCCTGTCTTCTGAACACCAAGAAGCATGTCTGGTCTGTGCAATGATACCTGCTTCTAACATTTTTTGTAACTCCTTTTGAACCAAAGGAGTTAACTTGGGGTTTAACTGCCTCAACTTTTGTCTAAAGGGTTTGGTACCTTCCTTAAGAGGAATCACATCCTCCTTGTAGACTTTGAGCTCATCATAACTAAAGGCCAAGACATCCCTATATTCTTTTAATAACTTGACAATTTCATTTCTTTCATCTATAGGGGTAGTCTTACCTACTTTTATTAATCTAGGCTCTTCATTAGTTCCAATATTGACTTCAAGGTAATCACATAGTTTTTTCTTTGTTTCATCTTTTTGCTTATGACCATCCCGTCTATCAAAATTCTTTTCTGAAGAAACCACTCGCTTAGGTAATGCTTTCACCTCATCATCATTCTCAGTGTAATTGCAACCTTCTTCTTTCAAACTTATGCCAAAGTTTAAAAATTCATGGATGTGAAGTAAAAACTTGACCATCTGTTTGTCATCATCGAAAACCTGCCAATGGTCCATGTTATCCGGGACCAAGGGTCTAAAGATGACTTCTACTGAAATATTCTCATCAATTAAACTATCTGGAAGCTGTAATGTCGAAGCTGCTACTGCAAGTTCATCGGCTATTGAATTCTGTTCTCTAGGAATAACAATAAAATCTATAGCATCTAAGTCATTTATTAAGTTCCAAATTGCATTCCTATACCCTTTCAATCTTTCTGACCTGCAGGCAAACCTGTTCTTTAACTGTTGTATGACCAAGTTTGAATCCCCTTTGATATTTAGACATTTTATTCCCCTGTCTCTGCAGATTTTTAAACCAAGGAGTAAAGCCTCATACTCAGCCACATTATTGGTTGCATCAAACTCCAATCTATAAGCAAATTTCAACACTTCACCATTTGGAGCTTGAAGCACAATACTAGCACCTTTTCCTGCTCTAGAAAAAACACCATCAAAGTTCATGTACCACACCTTATCTAATTCATTATCTTGAACCGTTTCTTCAAAAGGCACAATGGAATTAAATAAGATGGCATAGTTACCAAGACCTTCATCAGTCCACTTTAATTCATTTTTGGGATGGTTGGGATCTTCAACATGATACTTTCTATACACTTCCCTATTCAACTTAAAAGTATTTCCATCTGGGGTAGGGAGAGTAGCATAAGATAGATCCATTTGTAGACTACCACCCAGATTTGCAGCTGCTTTTCTATTCAATAGCATTCCCCAAACATCCGGAACATCAATCACCACAATATCCATTTCAAACATGATATCCGGAAATACTGCTAAGTGTACTTGCAAACCTTTTATCAATCCATGCACTTCAATCGTTTGACTATCCAAGCCACAAATGTTGTGGTAAGGTCTTGATATTCTTAAGGTTAATTGTTCCATTACCTTCTTAGTAATAACATTTGAGATTGCTCATGAATCTAGCATGCAAGTGTGTAACACTTTATCGTTCACAAGTAAAGAAAGGTAGAAAGGCAAATTCTTTTCATTCTTCCTATCCCAATTCTGTAGAATCACTGGTGCATCTTGGTAAGCCACGGGTGATTGTTTCTCTACAACACTTTTAGGAGGTTGTTCTATGGATTTAAGTAGCTTTTCCTTCTGTGAAGGAATCTTCATGATTTCTGACACTGGCACTAACACCTTCGCATTACTCAACCAACCACCTAAGTCAAAGTTGAAGTCTGCATTACTAGGCACATTAGACTTAGGAGGAGGATGATACTTTGGGGGCACTAGTTTGACTTTTATTTCCACCCGTTTGGTATGTAATGCCTCTAAACTTGGCCATTTCTACAACTTGTTGGGGAGTGGGCTTGGGCCCATACTTTTCTGTAGCTTTATCAATATTACCATTCATAAAGTTTCCACTACTTCCATAATCATGGAAATCCATCCAATCATACATGCCACTATAGCATCACCCCATCTCTTCCTAAATTCATCCAATATTGAATTGAGGGTGCTAAACTTGTTTGCAGGAAAGTCTGAAAACCATTCACCAACATCTCCTTCCAAAGAAAAGACAAACAATGTCATCTTCACATCTTCTTCGTTATGACCTTTACAATACTTCAATAAACACTTGTCAAAACTTGCGATGTGGGACCTGGCACTTATAGCATTGTTCCCATGAAAAATATGCAACTTGTCAATGGCTTTCTCCGGAACATTGTGAGGGGAACCCTGAATTGCTGCAAGGTTCAAAGGACTCAAACAGGAAGTCATCGTTACGTTAGGATTATTAGTGGGATTATTAACAGTTGGTTGATTATTAGTTTGGAACAAGAATTGGATATTGTTGAGTGCTTCCTCCCTAAGACTTTCAAGTAGTTTAAGACTTTCAAGTAGTCTCCTAGGAGCCAAGCGGTTTAGCCTTCTCCTATAAACCTTTTCGGTTTCGGGAAAAACATAAACCACTCCTTGTGAAGTGCTCCTAGTAGTATACTTGCTAGATTTTTTCAATGGAGTCGCCACTTAGGCAAGAGTCACACAAAGCTAACCAATCACAGGTTCAAAGAATTTAAAGGCCTAAATTTTTTATTATTTAGTTCTTAAAGAATCAAGTTAAGTCCTTTTGACCAAGGATAAATGACTTATCCCCAACAACTACGCCAAAGATGTTGCCGTCCTTATACACACTTGCAAACGTGAGCTAAGTCCGGCTCACTTAGTGTGTCCTTGGAGGCACAATGCCTAGGTCCACAGCTCACGCTGTCACTTTGAATGGAACCTCTTCCGTCTAGGCTCACTCCTAGGGAAGCTAAGGGGGGTAGTCCCTAGTTTCTAGATTAGTTTTAGAGTTAAGTTCTAGGAGTTGGTTTTAATTTGTTAAGGCTTAGGGGGATTCTAATCCTAAGAAGCACAAGCAACAATGCAAGATGCAAAGGTTAGTATATTAAGCAAGACCTTTTCCTAGGGCAACTAAGACTAGTGCCTAAGATTGGGCAAGGGGTCAACTAAAGTTACAGGATGATTCGTTACAAATATAATTACAAAAGAATAGTTAAATCAAATATTAAGTACAATATTTACCATTAAAGAATACTAGAATACAACAAACAAGCTAACCACTTTAATTATTTTGTGTGCAGGATACAAGGAGATCAAAGCATCACATTACATTTATGAGATCATCATCAATACATCACCTTACGTCAATAAAGAAGATCTACGAGTTTTAAGCACAAGTATTATGAAGATGAAGAACACCCACTTTGAGTTATTAAACCCACGAAAGTATTTAGAGATTTTAATCCAAGGTTTAATTGTTTAATGAGTTAAGGGCTCCTTAAGGTTGAAAGATTTTAGTTACCCTTACAAATTATTTCACCAAAGCCTCCTCCTCATATTGCCAAATGACTGCTGGATGCTCAAGAAGTATGGCAACAAGGCCTACCCTAGCTTTGCAGGTCAGCTCGAAAGATTGAGTTCTCACAGAAAGGACGCTTCGTGCCACGAGACCGTTCCCGGCCTAATCACCTTCCGTTGCCCCTCAAACCCCGTTTTAGATGGTGAAGATGGTGGTCTAAGGTACCCTAAAGAGTCTATTAAGTTAAGATATGAATTAGGTAGACTTTTATGAGTGTTTTAAGGATTTTATGACACTTTTAAAAGGTGATTTAGTGACTTGGCTGAAACTCACTTCAGCCTAAAATGTGTTGCTTAAGATTACCAATGAAAGGGCATTAACACATATATGCTATGTGAGAGCAATTACTTAGTTGCACAAATAGATAGCTTGCAAAATTAAGAAATAAATTAGAAGGGCAAGAACAACTTGCCAACCAAGAAATGAAGGACAATCACACTTATCTTATGATTTAAGAGCACTTACATATGAGCATTAAGTGTGAGAAAGAAAAATATTTAAGTGTTTGCCTACACTACCAACTTATCAATGAGATTACTTCAAGCACGTGGAAAATGGCCTTAATAGATCATAGCAATAAAGAAAAACACCATTCACTTATTAAAGCATTTAGAGTTATAGATCTAAGCATCTAAAATAAAGATCTAAACTTTGAAGAGCTTTAAACATGCAAATGGATCTAGTCAAGTTATTGATGCCCAATAGGCTTAAGCTAAGGATTAACCATGTATGAGATCTAGATCTAGAATATTTTAGAACATTAAGCACTTACATCACAATCACATATTAAAATCCTAACCTCACCTTTTGGGGTATTCCTCTCCCAATAGGTAGACAATTAATTTAGCTTGCTTAACTTAGAAGATATTGAGAAGAGAGAGAATCAAGCAAGCAAGAGATACAAACTAAGGAAAGAAATAAGCAAGCAAACCAAGCAAACAAGAGGCAAACCCTACCCCACGTTTTAGGTTAAGAAGATGCCCACTTCACCTTCTAAACCCCACGTCCTAGCTCAAAAAGGCAAGAAAAATGCAAAGAAGACAAGATCTAAACTAAGCCCTAGCTACCCCAAGGTTCACACGTGGGAGGAGGCCGTACCACTCCTTTTTCCACAACTATGAGCCACTAAAAACAAGAAAGAAGGACAAAAAATGACTAAAAATGCTTAAAAATTGAAGAAGGAGATTGAGAAATAGCTACCAATCCCTTTGGGGGGTCTTTGAGTGTTGTGTGGATGCCTTTGGGTAGCCAAAACCCCTCTCAACCAGATTTGAACCTGCAAAAACCAGCAAGCTATGCTTGCTGGAAATGTTACACACAACAATACAAACAAATAATTTTTTTTTCTTTTTTAGGGCAAAAAATTTTCTTGAAAAAAATTTGATGAAAATTTATATTTTGGTGACCATAAAACTATGTTAAGCTAGCTGAAAATATATATGGAATGAAAGCATATAGAGAATGAACAATATATAGAGAAAGAGAGGAGGTGTATGTGAGTCTCAAAGAAAGACTTTTCCTCAAGGCACTCGTAATGAAACCCTTGAAGCCAACCTGCAAGATCTAACACAATGGCATGCATACAATAGATAATATGGATGGTTAAGCTAACAAGATGAATACTTGCACCTTATTTAGCTAATCAACATATATAGATCTACAAGACTACTCTTTGCAAGATCTACTCAAATAAAATACTTTACCTAAGATCTACCTATGCATCCTTCATATTAAACCAAAACAATGTTACCTCATGTGTTGTAGGAACCAAAACACTTGTAGCTCTTCCCAAAATCCTCTAAAGTTTCTCCTTTATTATTACTCAAGAAAGTGGATCTTGGAGAAATACTTGTTCCAAAACCCTAGGAGCCAAAGAATGGAAATGATGGAACAATGAAAGAGAGAGAGAGAGAGAGAAAGAGAGAGAGTGGAAAATCGAGTAGCATAACAATAGCTCAAGATATGGTGAGTTGGGAGTGAGGAGAGGGACCTATTTATACTTGGAGAGACAAACCTACCTCTCTTGGATCAATGCCAAGTGTCCACCGCCAAGCATAAGAGTAGATCTCTAGGCTAGGGCGCACCTCTTAGGGTTTAGATCTTAGATCTAGGGTGTAGAAAAGGTGGAAAATGTTGGGATCAAGCAAAAAGGGTGTGGGAGGCCTTGGGATTGATGCCAAGGAAGGTGAGAGGTTTTAAATAATTTTTTAAAAATTATTTGGGAAAGCTTCTAGATGGAGGGGGGCGCACTTCTCCTAGGAGGGAACAACTTTTTGGGATGAGGAGAGGAAAGGAGGTGTTGGGATGAGGTAAAGGTGTTGGGATCACACAAGGGTGAGACGTGAGGGGTCAAGGGAGGCACACCAACCAAGAAAGGGGGCCATCTCCCTTAAACATCGTTTTTCTAGAATTTCTTCTAGAAGGGGAGTGTCAACTTCCTTGGAGGGCGTGAGGGTTTAGTGAGTGTGAGGGGGTAAAGGGTTAGGAAAGGATAAAACAAGTTGGAAGGTTAGGGAAAGCTTAGGAAACCTCTCTCTACTTTATCCCATCATTTCACGTTTTAGACTGACTGACACTCCGGGTGGACAAACCCATGGCAAAAGTTGTCCGACTGAGCTGAAACTTGGTCCATGGATGTGGGGGGTGCTATTCCATTTCTTTTGAGCACAAATACCCCTATCAAAATTCCAAGGACCTAGATTTTACAATTTTTGCTAAAAAATAATCAATTAATTAAATAATTAAACCTCCAAACTTAGGGAAATTTAATTAAAAAATAATTAATTAAAAAAAACTAACTTAGACTTGACGGAATTCCGCGAAACTTTCTAAGATGTCTTGCATAGTCATTTACAATGATTCCCTACAATAGTTACCAAAAGATAAGCCCATTAGAACGTCGTTCACCACTTTGGAGGAATTATTGCAAGTGTGAGGGAAAAACTCAAGGGAAATCAATAAGGCTGAAAAGCCCAATTGATAACTTGAGGATAAAAAACCCTCAGTGAAAGGAACTCTCCCAGTGAACCGATCCCAAGGTAACTGACCTAGACATGACTCATGCAGACCTATTACATTATTAACCCACGCAGGGGTGCAGAAATTCCAATTACAAAACGAAGTGCTGGGGCCAAACAATGCCCTGTAGAACCACAAGTCTTCGACAAATTTGCATCTAATGATGCATCTCTTCATGGCACATGGTGTTGACCACCTATGTTGGAGAGGCGGTCAACAAATAGTATTGTTGAAGAAAATCAAAGTTGTAGAATGGCAATGATTACAATATATATATTACTTCACAATAAATGTTGAGGAGGCTTCGAAACAAACAATGGCAATTTTAACATTGATGTAACAATACTTGAAGTAACACTCTAGCAAATCATTCAACTGCTTTAAAGACAAATAGATGCTGCACAAGGGTGTTTATAGCATAAAGGATGATGACAACACTAGGGTTAGTAGAGTTAGTCTAGGCTTAGGGTTAGTAAGAGTTAGGTTTTGTTCAAAGTATTGGAAGTTTGTTTTATGATCAAGTCACTCAACATACAAGGCCTTGGATCAGTGCGCTCCTAGGGTATATGGAGTCAAAGGGAGGACGCAAAAGCTGAAGGACTAAGTGATAATGGTAAAACTAAGGACAAGAGGGTTAAAATTTGAGGTGTTGCTATGGCAAGGCCTCAAAGGTGAAACCCCAGGGGAGAGAGGCTCACTTTGGTGTAGAAAACCTAGGCCTCAGTGCTCTCTCCTCCTTCCTTAGCATAAAGGCAAAAACGACTAGCTTGAATTATGATTGATCTAAGACAAGAGGGTTAGCAAGTGTTGTGTTGCTACAACAAGGCCTCGCTAAGCAAAACCCTAGGGAAAACGGCTCACCGGGTGTAGTAGACCTAGGCCTTGGTGTGTTTTCTCCTTCTTAAATCGACAAGGACTACTCTATCACCTAGGCAAGTACTTCCCTCATTTTAGTCAAGCACGGGTCAGACACAAGGGAGGCTTCCTTGATGACCTCAAGGGATCCTATAGCAAGATTAGCCTACCCTATGGCCCCCTATCTTGGTCACCTCAAAGGATAGGCTAGGTCTAGGGAAAAGTGAAAGGTTAGGAAGAGTTTGGAAAAAGTAATTGGTTTATGTTTGAGATAAGTCTTCCAGTGTAATAAATGACAATTACCAAACCTAACAAATGAACAATCACCTCTAGAACACTAGCTGTCAAGTAAAAGGCCTGTTGTAGTAAAATTTGCAGCAGTAAAAATTGTTATATCAGAAAAGAATGTTTTGCAACAGCAGCAAGAAATCAGCTCTCAAAATTAGTAAATAAAATCTTAAAAATATAATCCTTAATGAGTGGAATAAGATCCAAGTGTCCAACAATGATTTTAGCCATCTTAAACCACACTATTAAGTTATCAACAATCCAATCAAGCCCCAATGGCTATAGCAAACAATTATAACAGAAGCAATAAGTTTATTTAGTTTCCCAAGCGTTGAGTTAGAATTTGTGTGAGAATGAGGTTAGATACCTAGTTATCCAGTTGCTTTGAGAGAGAGAGAGAGAGAGTTTTAGTTAAGCTAGGGTTTTAATCATCACTTGCAAATATGAAGACTAGTGCCATTTTTGCTTGGGCAAATGGAGTCAATGCAATCACCATAAAGGAGGCTATGCAAGAGAATAGGTGAAGGTTTGAAGGCCTAGGATTATCCCCTCATAAGACTAGGTCAAACCTCAAAGGAAGAGCACCTAAAGTTTATTCTCTTATAAACCCTTGGTGTTGTCACACTCTTTTTCCAACTTCTAGCAAGGAAAATGGATAGAATTAGGTCAAGCCCTAAAGCTTATCCTCTCATAAACATTAGGTTTTGACCTCAAAGATAAGGTTAGGGGGATATCCTTTCACAATCCCTAATCGTATCCTTGTATGCTTCAACAAATCAAGGTAGTTGTGTTGAAATTAGTGCAGCTGCAAGGCAAGAGCCATTCTCTGGAAGGATGGCATAAGACCCTAGCTGAGATCTAGGGCCCCCAGTGCACTCCTGGGGTTCTAGGTTTGGGACCAAGCAGCTAGAGCCATGACAAAAGACCCTATTGAGGCCCCTCAATGTATTTCTAGGGTTCTTGGTTAAGGACCATGTAGTAAGTCCCTAGATGTGTTCTAGGGCCCCTGGATGTGTTCCAGGGAATCCTTGCTCGGTGCTTGGATTGATCCTTGGATGTGTTCCTTGGTGGTTGATGATGTAAGTCCCTAGATGTATTCTAGGGCCCCTGGATGTGTTCCAAGGAATCCTTGCTTAAACGCTTGGGTTGATCCTTGGTCTTGTACCTTGGTGGATAAAAGACTCTACATGTGTTCTAGGGCCCCCGGATGTGTTCTGGGGTATCCTGGTCTGGGACCAGGTGGTTCTTGGTTGTGTACCAAGATGTGATGATGTGTGATCTTCTTCTTCTCTCCTGGGATGTTCCATGAGACCTAGGAGCAGCTAGAAGATGGACATGACCACATCATTGGTTTTTCCTTTTATGCAGGGATGATAAAAGATTATAAGTTATCATGAGACATATGTGGACAGTTTGCCATTGAAGAAGACCCCTTTGACTTTGTCTTGTAGCCTCCCCTTGCTTGAATCTCGTACCCCTTCTTGCTTGTGTGGTATTGGTCTTTTATAAGTCACTTTGACTTATTTGACTTTATAATTAATATTTTTATTAATTAAAAATATTAATTATTAATTATATTTTATTTTTAGGTTTTTAATTAAACTTAATCCTATCCCTTCCTAAACTATAAAAAGGAACCTACACCTCACTCATTCTTACACTCACTCCTCATCATCTTTCCTTGGTCTTCTTGCTACGACTACTTCAACTTTGTTCTTTTTGGGTACGACCTCCTTGGTGGACTCTCTCTTATTGTTTTGAGGTGCGGTCTCCTTAGATTTCTTCCTCTTGCTGGCTGGAGCTTCATTTCTGGTGTTTTATGTTCTCTCTTGCTGGGTTATGGTGCCGCAGATCTATCCTCCTACTGTGTTGAAGTGTGTGGCCCCTCTTCTAGCTACCAATGTGTCGCGACCTCCTCCACTGGTCCTTCTAGGCTGTCGCTAGCCTATCCTAGGCTGCCTCTGCCCCTCCTAGGCTACCTCTAGTCTTTTCCTTGGTTGTTGTTGGTGTGTTTCTAGTGTGGATGTTGTCATTTATTGTTTACAACCTCTAGGGCCTGTTAAGATAGCCCTAAGGTTGCAACTCAGAGCTGTCCATTTTGCTGTAAGAGTTCCTTACATTTTGATAGGTTTTGGTTGGGCTGTTTGGAGTCTCTTTTATTAGAAATAGGGAAAGGAACAGAAAATATACTTTTAAAAAATTATGTTAGCTAGATCAGCAAGAACATAGTAGATCTAAAATAAAAACTTAGATAAGAAATGTATAAGGAAACAATAGATCCGAAACTATAAAATATTTTTGAGTATGCAGAGTAATAGATCAGAACTTAAACAAATATTTCTGATCTGAAACAACATAGTTAGATCTGAACTATAAAAATATTTCTGAGTGTGATGAGTAGTAGATCTGAGCTAAACAAATAATTATGAGAAATGCAAATTAGTAGATCTGAACCTAGATCTAGAACATTAAAGCATTTCAAATATTTCTTAGTAATGCACACTAGTAGATCTGAACCTAGATCTAGAACATTAAAGCATTTCAAATATTTCTAAGTAATGCACACTAGTAGATATGAACCTAGATCTAGAACATTAAAGCATTTCAAATATTTGGATCTGAGCATAAACAAATAAATCAAACTGAAGTGCAAGTGCAACTTACTTTTGTGTAATGAAGGAAGAGCTTGACACACAAGTGAGATGATAAGCCTCTGAACTTATGCTCAGATAAGTCTAGGACTCATGGATCAACCACTGTGGGTTAGATCTCTATCAAAGAGAATGTAGTACTGTTGTGCCACCATAGAAAATCCCCACAGAAAATACAACAAACCCCAAACTGAATTTATGGAAGTAAACCCTTGTCCCAGCCACACACAGAGAGAGAAAAGTGTGACAGCAAATGAGGGTTAGTCTGGAAGTTCCAGATCTGATAAAAAAGGTAGACGATTGCCTATTGTAGGTGTCTAGCAACACAGCATGAAGGTCACGGCCCTCATATGTTCCAGATCTTCTCAAGGAAAGGGACGACAACCTCTAGAGGGGGTCCGTCACTTAGGAGAGGGTCGGCTGCATGAAGACTGGAAGAGTGAGGAGAGGGCAGCAGGTTAAACAGAATAGAAATGGAGGGATGGACCTGGAAGCAACACCCTCAACACAACAACCCTCCAACTAGCACCTAAATAGAGCTGGCAGCAGCAAGTTGAACAATCCTCAACACAACAACCAAATGGACCTGGCAACAACAAAGAATAGAAGCCGAACTGAACTGTCAAGGGAGGCCGTAGCACATGAAAAGAAATCTCAGAGAAATCTGCCACTTATCATAGGAGAGAGTGAGTGACTGAATAGAAAGGTGAGGGAAGGGTTTCTATTTATAGTTTTAGACTAGGGCTTATGGTAATAAAATACTAAATAATATAATGACATATTAATTAATATAAATATTAATTTAATATGTCATATTAAATATTAATTAATATTTCTGTTTTAATCTTACTAAGCCCTAAAATAAAAATACGAACCCCACTCAAACCCAAACTCAAAAACCAAAGGGTGAAGTTCAACCAATGGGTTAGGAAGGGAAAATAGGTTTTCTTAGTGGCAACACATGTCCATATGATTCTCAAGGTGACCAATTAACTTTATCATCACTGCATAAGGGGTACATTACACAATGTGGTCATGCTCATCTTCATAGTCTCTCCTAGGTCCTGTGGACCATCCTGGGAGAGAGGAAGATGATCACACACCCACACATCTTGGTATTACACCAAGATCTACCTGATCAAAGACCAGGTTGCCCCAGAACACATATGGGTTCTTATCCACCAAGGTACAAGACCAAGGATCAACCCATGCTTTAGGCATGGGTACCCTAGAACACGTCCAGGGGCCCTAGACATATCTAGGGACTTATACTTATTAGTCCCAGACCAAGAACTCTAGTCATCTACCGGGGGCCCTCACAAGGGTCTTTTTCCATGGCTCTAACTTTTTGGTCCTAGACTAAGAACCCCAGGAGTGTACTGGGGGCCCTAATCCACAACTAGGGTCTTATGCCATCCTCCAAGGAGAATGGCTCTTGCAGCTGCATTAAATTCAACACTCTCTCTTAGCAACACCAAGCTTGTCTCAAAAGTACACAAACTTTGTCAAGGACAATGGCTTGGTCAAAATATCTGTCGTTGGAACATACTGAATACTGAGAATGTTCTTCTGCACCATATCCCAGACATAGTGATATCTCATCTCAATGTGCTTCGACCTGTCGTGAAACACCGGATTCTCGGAGAGCTTTATATAGCTTTGGTTGTCATAGTGGATGACTGTGGGTTCTAGCTCTGCACTGAACAAGTTTGAAAGTAGCTTCCTGAGCCACACTACTTCATTGCTAGCAACACTTGCAAGCCTTTGAGGTTTCTTTGTATCCCACAAAAGTTCCTTTCTTTCCGGAGGGCTCTAGCTTAGTCCTCTTTTCTTTTGGAATGTGAATATAGACTGGATTGCCAAAGATTCTCAAGTGATCAACTGAAGGCTTTATACCGGTGAAAAATTCTTCTGGAGTTTTTGCTTCAAGAGCTTTGTGTGGACATTTGTTCTGAATGTAGACTGCAGTACTAGCATCTTCAGCCCAATGAGATAACGGTAAGTTCTGGTCATACATCATGGCCCTAGTTGCTTCATAGATAATTTTGTTCTTTATTTCTGCGACCCCATTTTGTTGGGGGTTATACGGCACAGTCAGCTCCCTCTTAATCCCAGAAGCCTGACAAAGTTCATCATATTTGAAGGAGTCAAATTCTTTACGATTGTCTATTCTGAAAACCCGAATGTGTCTGCCTGTTTGATTTTCAACAAGATTCTTGAAATCTGCTGAAAGATTCATCTTTAGTCTTTAAAAAGTAAATCCAAGTTTTACGAGAACAATCATCAATAAAAATGATATAGTAAATACAACTATTCATAGATGGAGCAGTCATGGGCCCACAAAGATCAGAATGAATTAGATCTAGAATGCCATTAGATTTTCTATTGCTGTGAGGATAGGGTTTCTTTGTATTTTTACCAAGTGCACAACCTCTACAAACACTATCATGCTCAAAAGAAAATACTGGCATACCTGTCACCATCTTTTGCAAACCTAGAAGTGCGTTGTAGTTGAGATGTCCAAGCCTTGTGTGCCAAAGCTCGCAGGGATTTACCATCTCATGAGCTAGTGCTTGAACAACTTAACCTGAGATTTTATAAAGTCCACTCTCACGAGTTCCAATAGTCATAGTAGTGCTCATATCTTCATTTGAGGACCACATGAGGGCCTTCCCTTTGGTGAAGGCTATTGAGTAACCTTTTCTTTCTAACACTGCAACTGAGATTAGATTTTTCTTTAAACCAGGAACATAAATAATTTCATCAATATGAAAGATATTAACTTATTGAAGTTGGAAAGAAGCAGATCCAAAACCTTTTATGTCATAAGTACCATCATCACCCAGTTCTACCTTTACATTGAATTCTTGTTCTCGATAGTTTGCAAGATTTTGTTTGAAGCTTGTCGTGTTTGGAAGCATCGCTGTCCATTAACCAAATCTCCTCCGACTTGGTTATGGTGCCAGAAAGAGCTGAGATGAGATAATATTCTTGATGTTGTTCTTGCTCTTTGGTGGCAGCCCTGGTTTGTCTTCTTTGAGTTTCCTCTTGAGGTTTAGCCTCTTCAGTAGCAACTAAGGCTTGGAACTTTCCTTTTCTTCTCTGCTGAGAGGGAGGGTTCCTGCAATCTCTTGCATAATGTCCTAGCTTATTGCAGTTAAAACATTTTACTTTAGATAAATGAGGATTAAGATGAGATAACTTACCTTGAGGTTTCTTACCTTTTCTTTTAGATTTAGGGAACTTCTTCCATTTCTTGGCTTTTGCTGAAAGGGCATGATCTCTTAGAATTGAGTGATCATTTATGCTTTTGAGTCTTCCTTCTTCTTCTAAGCAGTCATTCCATAATCTATCAAAGTTAGGCTGGGCTTCTCTTCCATTGACAGATGTGAAAAAAACTCCCCATGACTCAGGGAGTCCATCAACTGTAGTTTGTACAAGTGCATCATCATCCACAACAACTCATATTGCAATAAGATGATCTCTGGTTTGAGAAATCTCGGAGAAGAAGGCAACAATTGGAGAAGAAGGTGAATGTCATGGTGGAAGGGCAAGACCCCCCTGGGTCTAGGCCTGCCAGAGTGTCTCGGAGGAAACGTTCTTCTTCTTTCTCGGTGCCATCCTCTCATGTCTCTCTGTCCCTGGTTGGGGTCACAACATCCATTTGGTGGGATTTTAGCCCCATGGAGGTCCGAGCTAATCATCTCCCCATATGTACCTATCCACCGAGCATGGTCCTGCAGCAACAACAAGTACACCCTCCATGGGCTCATAAGTCACATGGATCATAGCAATGTCAATCATGTCCAATAATCAAATTACCCAAACATGTGCATCAAATCCCCCTTTACCCAGACAAATGCTCAAAGACGTTATGTAGTTTAACAAGCCAGGTTTGGAGAGGGTCTCAGGATGTCCTATTGGGCTAATCCTCCTCAAGTTTGGGGTGGGCCAAAAGAATCATTGCAGATTCTATTAAAGATCACTTGATTCCTCAAGTGGCTTCAAAAAAGACTCCAAAAAAAATGTTTGATGCCCTAACCAGAATGTATGAAGGAAAGAAGATCAACCAGAAGATGAATCTAAGAACTCAACTCAAAATTACAAGGATGCAGAAAGGAGAAATAGTTCAGGAATATTTCTCTAGAATATCACAATTCATGGAACAACTAGAAGCAATTGGTGATACTCTAGATGAAGATGAACTCATAATGACTGCCCTTAATGGTCTCACAAGACCTTGTGATGCATTCATCCAAACTATTTGTGCGAGAAAGGAGAAACTACACTTTGACAATCTTTGGGAAGAATGCGTTCAAGAAAAAGCAAGAGTAGCTAACCAAGAAGCAATACTATCAAGAGATGAAGATCAAGCCCTGGCTGCTCATACTAAAGGAGGAAGGAAGAGGTCTTACTTCCAGAAAGAAACTCATCAACATAAGGAGTCTCACCCCCCAAACAAATTCATCCATAAAAAATCTCACCCTCCAAGGAGATTCCAGAAGTTTCAGAAAGGTCAAAGAACAGAAAAAGATTTCTCATCCTACCAATGTTACCATTGTGACAAGATGGGACATATTGCTAAGAATTGTCCAGCTATAAGAGAAGAATACAAGAAGAGAAACAAGAGGCACCATGCCCACACAGTTGAAGATGAAGAGCCAACCACAAAGATGATAAAAGAACAGATTGAAGACCATGTCTTAATCTCTGCCCTCTCAGGATCAGTGTCACCTGGTAAGGACACTTGGCTCATAGAAAGTGGTGCTTTCAAGCACATTACAGGTCAAAGAGACATTCTCTCTTTCCTCACAGAAAAGAACTTTCCCCAGAAAGTTACACTTGGATACGATTACCAGTACCCTATCAAAGGAGTAGGAGAATCAAATTACAAACTTGATTTAGGAACCCCAATGAAGATGAACGATGTACTATATGTACCAGGTTTGACAAACAACTTACTTTCTATCTCAGCCTTAGATAAGAAAGACTTTAGATTTGCTTTCATAGATGGAGAAGTTCTTATGTGGCCCAAAGGAAAAACAATGGAAGAAGCAATTATTATTTGAAAAGAAGAAAGTGGCTTGTATAAGCTAAAAGATCACTCAAAAGAAACCTTGACTCATTCCATTGAGAATCCATGCGAACTTTGGCATAGAAGATTAGCTCACATTAACTACTAGGCATTACCATATGTAAGCAAACCAGTCACAGGTCTACCGGAATTCAAGGTTGACCATGAAGGTGTGTGCAACATATGTGCACAAGGAAAGAACATCAAGAACCCTTTTTCGAAGAGAGACAGTAAAGTATGAGTATGAGAGCTCATTCACTCACATGTATGTGGCCCAATACCATAAACCTCCATCAGTGGGTATGTATACTACGTGTCTTTTATTGATGACTATTCTCGCAAAACCTGGGTTTACTTTTTGAAATCAAAAGATGAAGTGTTCGGTAAATTCAAGGAATTCAAAGCCTTGGTAGAGAATCACTCTGAAAGAAAAATCAAGATACTCAGGTCAGATAATGGAGGAGAATACACCTCAAAAGAGTTTACAAACTTTTGTAAAGATGTCGGGATCAAGAGGGAGCTCACCACTCCCTACAATCCTCAACAAAATGGTGTAGCAGAAAGAAAGAACAAAACTATAATGGAAGCAGTGAAGACTATGATCCATGATCAAGATCGTCCAATGCACTTATGGGTAGAAGCAGAAAGAACAACAATGTATGTACATAACATATTGTCCCATAGTTCACTCGGGTTCAAGACCTCTGAAGAGATGTTCTTCGGAAAGAAGCCAGAAGTAAGCCATCTCAAAATATTTGGTTGTCCAGTATTTGTACACGTTCCAAAAGAAGAAGCTCGTTGCAGAATTTGAGATGAAAGACCTTGGCCTAATGCACTATTTCTTAGGTCTTGAGGTCTGACAGAACCCAAAGAAGATCTTCCTTAAACAAGTGAAGTATGCAGTTGAAATACTGAAGAGGTTTGATATGTTGGATTGCAAATCCATGAATACACCCTTGGAAACAAAGTTGAAGCTCCTGGTTGACACTTCGTCGGAATTGATTGATGCTACGATGTACAGACAGATCATTGGATCGTTGATGTATTTGACAAACACCAGGCTAGATATATGTTTCGTTGTGAAGACCATGAGGCAATTTCTGGTGTTAGAGAAAGATTTGCCTCACCCTATGCAATCTTGCAGAGAGGGCCTTACTCCATTCCCCCATGCAGACTTACTTTCCCTGATTGATAAATCCAGAGACAAAAATAAATATTTTTCCACTTGTACGCACCTTGCAAGCTATACAACAAGTGTATACACTGGCTGCTCCACTACAGCCCACGTACATCGGGATTTGTGCTAGAAAATCAAAATTAAATGTCGGGTTTCCATGTCACGACATGAGATCTCTGATCCTTGGCCTTCCATATACTAGAAATGCTTTGACTCGGCCCTTCAGTTACATTTTGAAGGCTATAAAGAAACCGATTCCGAGCTATGGAAGAAGGAGAGAATTCAACTTTGAGAGCAAAGTTACTGTGGAGAAATTATTACTTCATTATTGAGTCTGCATCCCTTTGTCCTTTAAGTTTGAACACAGTGTTCAGCCCCCAAGCTCTTCCCTTATTGATGGAGAACCTCTTTGTCCCCCTTATATGAGTTTGCCTTTGGTGGAGGATTGAAGTGGTGGAGGCCCAGTTGGAAGGAACTCAGTTTCTTGGTTCTAAACTGTGCCGATACGGAAGTCAGGGAGCGATGGAGTCTTGAGATACAACAATGGGAACATGAAAGCCATTTTTATGGAAAATATAGGAATAGAGTCCAATAAGCAAGCTAAGATGGAAGCTTTAATTGGGGGTATCAAAATATCCTAAAGATAGGATTGAAGGAGGTAGAGTTTGAAAGCGACTCAAATTATTATCAATCTAATGCAGGATTTCCTCTACTACCTCAAAGTAGAGATTGGAGAATCAAAGAAACTAAAAGAGGCAACTCCAGACCAGATTGTCACAGATTTTTAGCAGGAGTAGTATAGTGAACAAAGTTGTTATTTGGCTTGCACAATGAGCTTTAATACTTGTGCTTTAGCTTTTGAAATAGTTGAAACTTCTATAAGGGAAGAAGGAAATTAAGAAGAAGTCCTTGAAAAAATGATTAGAAATCAGATCTTTAATATTATGGCAAAGACTTTTGAATTTAATTAGTGTAGTCAAACTTGGTTGATCCAATTTGAAACGACCAAGTTAGAGTTGGCTTGTTGAAAACGAGCCAATTGGGCTACTAAATCTGAGTTAGGGTTTGGTTGGCCAACTCAAGGTTTGGTTTAGCCAAGTCAAATTGAAAATCATGACTTAGTTGAGTACATGTCACCCTGCTTAAGTGCTTGACGATAGGGCTCAAGTACTTAACAAAAAAGAGTTAAAAGGGTAAAATAAATCTAAACTAACTTACAATATGAAAGTCCTACTTCATTTTATTTCACTTCCCATTGCTTGCATTTGGAGAGTTAGAAGCTGATTTTTTGAGTAAACCTCGTATGTTGTTGACACTAATTTGGAGTTGATTTCATAAGATACCCATTTGTGATTGTTGTCTACCCATTTGCTTTCAGACTAAAGAGAGCATTTGCAGATTTTTGAGCCCATTCAGATTGGAGTTGGAGATAACAACTTCAACTTGAGACTTGAGTCATGTAATTTAATTTTTGTTGTTTAACAAAAAATCCCATGGCTCCAAAGGGACCTAGCATAGAACCATTGCACATTTGTGTCAATGAGAAAAGTCACGTGAATACATTGTGGAAATATAATTAATGGGGGGATAAATAGGCACAAATGCCATATGGGGAATGTTCCAAGGAATCTAAACGACTACCCAAATGTGCCATTTGATCTCAAACATCAAATGGTGGCTACCATTGATAGCATCTGTCAAGAGAAAAACAAGAAGCAACAACGTAAGGAAAAAACAAGGAGAACTTCTTATTAAAATTCTTCTTAAGCAGTTAAGTGTGTGTAGTATTCTTTAACTTTAGTCTATTAAAACAATAGCTACATGCATAAGGATCACTGAAAGAAAGACATCCACAGTCTACACAAGATTTATCCTAGGAAACCCTCGTGGGGGAGAAAACCCAACAAAGCTTCTTTAATATAGATTCTTCAACAAGTACAATGTTTCTCTCAAGAGAGATCTCACCAAAACAGAAGATCCACCAGAAACCCTAACCAGAACAGAGTAGTGCACCACTAGACCAAGATAGTCCTTCACCAGATAACCAAAACCCTATACCGAGACACTTCCTCCTTTGTAGTTGCATCACTCCTTGTAGCTGCGTCACTCCTTTGTAGTTGCATCACTCCTTGTAGTTGTGTCACTATGTGAGAGAGTTGTTGTGTGTGTGTCTTCAAATGAGGTGCTAGGCCTCTTATAAATACTAGTTGGCCTACCCAAAATTAGGTCAAGGCCGACTTGTCCACTATACCCTTCTATTTTACATTTTACTTGTCAAGGCACAATAGGGCCGACTTTTACAAAGGCACAATAGGGCCGACTTAACAAATATAATATAACAATGTTCTTAAGGGTTTTTTCTTGGTCAAATACAAGATAAATATAATAATAATAATAATATCTTCCGAAGATACTCAAACTTCAACACTCCCTCCTACCAAGGAAGGTATTCTTTTGGCACGAACATCACGACTACTTCTTCTCTTCTGTACACTTGACCATTGACTTGTTGAATTTCCACGAATCTATATTAAAGAAGTTTTGTAACCATATCAGCATCCAGGGTCTCATCATCCAGTCGAGCTTTATGTCATCACGGGGCTTCCACTTGCCAGTTCACACAGAATCTGGCATCTCGTTCCACACAATGAACTAGTAAACTCTAGTTGGCACACCAGGCCACTGGTCCACAATGACCAGGAATCTAATCACGAGGATTAGGCGATGTAGTGCGCACAAGCTACCCATCTATCCCAGGGCTAGGAAACACCTCCAACCACACAGATTGGCCCACCAGCTAGAAATTTGGGTAAGTAACCAGCCTTGAAGGCATGGCATCTACTGACCTTGTGCGAGGTTATGTTGACTGGTGCCACAGTCACTAACTTTGCGTGCCAGACTTTTTCAYTGGAGTATCAATCTCCGTACCAGGCTATATCACTGGGGTAGCAGTAACTTGGCATACCAGGCTTTATCACTGGGGTAGCAGTAACTTGKCATACCAGGCTTTATCACTGGGGTAGCTATCTGTGTACCAGGATTAATCACTGGGGTATCCATCTGTGTACCAGGATTTATCACTAGGGTAGCAGTAACTCAGTGTACCAGGCTTAATAATTGGGGTATCCATTTGTGTGATGTCCCATTCCCAAGAGTAGGACAATAGGGAGTGACTTAGTAGTCTATGTGTTCCCGTAGACTATAGTCAGGCACAAATAGGGAACACGATGGAGAAATAAGGAGGAATTGATGGCTAAATGATGAATTAAGCCAAAATACTTAGGAAAAGTCACTTAAGCCTAAGTCAACGAAGAATTAGAATGAAAAGGTGCTAATGGGGGACTTAATTAATTAGTTATCCACCTTACGAGGAAAAACACCTAGCTTAAGTGAGGTCAATGGTGAATTAGATTGGGAAAGGTATAAAGGGAGGAATTTGACCTAATTCCTTATTATGTATTGTTATGATTTGATGTTGAGAGTTCCCAGAGAAGGAAGAGAGTCGACCTTGTCGTTTTGTGGATTTCTGGAGGAAACCACCACCATTGATCGGTTTCGGTGTTGAGAGACACACCCTAGCCCATCGGAGATACCATCGAGGTATTTCACCGAGCTGTCCAGGAGTATCCAGTACAGTGTGCGCAGCTCAGCCAGTGAGAGCGCAAGTCAGATTGAGGGTTTGTGGAGTTGCACGAGGTCTGAGCTCAGATTGCAGTTTCCTTCCGACCTAATCGAGATCCAGCCAGGGCGCTTCTATTGAATCATTTATCATCAGATTCTGACGGTGGAATCTTGCAGAGCGCATCATCCAGCCATTTAGGGCACAACTCTTGCGGCAGTACATTTGGGGTTGCAGACGGAGCATCAGGATTCAGGACAGATTCGAGAAAACCCTTCCAACCCAATTCTGCATTTGGCGAGACGATCGTTTTGAGCCCTATAGTAGTTGATTTCGTCGGTGGAATCATTTGGGGCACATCCAGTGTCCCAGGAGGTGTGCAAACCCCTCAGGGGTCAAGATCCAGTACCTTAGAGGCCAAATCTGATATCCGACACTCATCCATTCTAGTCTAGAGGCTAGGGCGCTTCTGTTGGAGCAGTTTCCGGCTCATTCTGACGGTCTATCCTTCCGGACGAGTTTTCCAGCTGGTAGCGATTATCGTATTTCTCCAGAGTCTCATAGTTTTGTCGATCTATCCGTGCATGCATTAGATCTGCATTCATCTTCTGATCATGGGTATTTTTATGCTATTTGATTGTATTCCAGTGACGATCCATGAGATCTAGCTGACGATTATACTCTATATTTCCAGTGTGTTATTGTATTTCCATGCTTGAGTCGCATAATATATGTTATTGGGCAGTTGGTGTTCTTTACTTCCGCATGCATCCTTTATATACTGTTTAAACCATAAATACGCAACATGCACATGCAATAACCATAAAGATCTCAAACACACAACTGAAATGCATCCAGAAACCCCTAGTGTATCAGATCTGCAAGACAAAACATTGGATCAGTAGCAAATATCTTGATCTGCGGGATCAGGGATATTTTAGTGGTATCAGAGCTTTAGTCCTGCCAGTCTGTGACTAAAGACAATGAATACAACAAAAGAGCCAGATGGTCGTGAGTATGTAGGTGACGAATATGTCACTTATAATAGGCACAGGGAAAGAAGGAATAAGCCTAACTTTCCTCCCTTCCCTCCTTGTTCAGAGGAAGAGGAAGAGGCACACAGAGAAGCAGAGAGAAGAGCAGAGCGTGAGGCCGAGCGCGAAGCAGAGAGGAGGTTAGGTGACATATATGAGCGACTAGAGGGCGGTGGTAAGGCCCCCGTGGATCCAGATGCAACCTTCATGCAGGTTATCAGTGATATGCTAGCTAGTTAGCGGACCATGTCTCAGTCTTTGGCTCAGGTAGCGGATAGACTGGTTATGGTAGACATCCCGGGCACACAAGTCCCACATGCAGCACAGGGGAACTCAGGGGAAGGCAGTAGACCCCAGTCACCCACTCGCACATACACCTCTGCGAGTAGGATTCCACGTCCATTGTTTCCCAGTTTCCATAGGGCACTCCCGGTAGCAGCACAGATACCGATAGCACAAAGACCGCCCACTCATACAGAGGACATTGCAGAGTATTGGAGAGAGTATGCAGCATTGGGCCGTGACTTCGATCAGGATATGACCTTAGTCGAGTATTGTGGACTCAGACTCAGGAACTGCCCAAGAGAGCCACAGAGGGGTGGACCACAGCGAAATAGGCATAACATTGATTTCATCCGAAAAGTTGGTAAACTCAACATACCTTCTTTTGACGGATCGTCCAAATGCACCACCAGAGCTTGGGTACAGAAACTAGACACCTACTACAAGCTCAACCAGATGACCGAGTCAGAGGCCATCAGTTTCGCCACCTTACACTTGGAGGGTGAGGCACACGAGTGGTGGTATCACGGATTGGTGACATTGGGTCATAATCGCATCACCTCCTACAAAGAGTTCACAGAGAGACTCATGGATAGATTTGACTGGAGGGATCCAGAGATCCATTTCAAAGATCTAGCCCAGTTGAGACAAACTGGCACAACAGAGGCATTCATCTCAGAGTTTCATAGGGTAGCAGTGGCAGTGACAGACATATCCGAGCCCCGATTGGTCATGCTATTCACAGAAGGGCTCACAGAACCCTTAAGAGGATGGGTGAAGGCCTACTAGCCTCATACCTTACAGGATGCCATTTGATGCACTAGAGATATGGTGGATTCAGTGCCAAAAAATAAACCCTTCACTAAACCCTTTGTACCATAGAGAGACAAGGATTAGAAGAATCCTCAAAGGGAATGGAAGGCCAAGCCCAAGTTGGATGATGATACGTGACGGGAGTTGATGAGGAAGAAGCTTTGCTTCACCTGCAGAGACCCTTGGGTCCCAGGGCATAGATGCATGGGAAAGGGACAGATCCACTACATCGAAGTGGAATCAGGCAGTGAGGAGGAGGATGAGGATATTGAGGCACATGCAGATAGTGATTCATATATTGAGACCACTCATGAGCCAGAGCAGCAGCCGAAGAAACCTCAGATACCGACAAGGGCACAGCCCAAGGAGGAGGCAAAACCTCGTAGAGAGGTGAAAGGGGGAACCATAGCCACCCTTTTAGGACTACCCAGGTACAACACTCTCAGGCTCAAGGGCCTTGTTTAGGGGCAACACATGACAGCTTTAGTTGATGGTGGGGCCACCCACAACTTCATAGATGCGTCCTTAGTAGCCAGGAGTGGGTTACACACAGAGGAGATTGATGGATTCCATGTGGCTGTGGCTGATGGATACAAGATGACATGTTTGGACATGATCCCCGATCTAGAGGTGAAACTAGGAAACTACACCTTGACAGACACCTTCTATGTAGTTGACCTATCAGATACTGATGCCGTGTTAGGGGTACACTGGTTATATTCATTGGGAGAGATTGGGTTCAACTATTAAAAATTGACCATGAGCTTCAGAGATGCCAGTGGATCGTGAGTTGTGCTGAGGGGCATGTCTACATGAGCACCTCGAGCAGTATTAGCAAAGAGGATGGAGCAGATATTTCGTCACAGAGATGTGGCTTACGCAGCAGAGTGTTTGATCACCACGCGGAAGGATTCCGCGTTTTGGGAGCATTACCACCCACAGATCAGAGAGCTTCTGGGTTAGTATGAGTCAGTATTTGGGTCGATACCACCAGGGAGACCGCCCGACAGGAGTTTTGAGCACATGATTGAGTTAGAGGCAGGGGCTACACCGGTGATTACAGCACCCTACAGGCACCCCAAGAAATTCAAGGACAAGATTGAGAAAGCAATCAAAGAATTGCTTGCTATGGGCACATCAGTCCCAACATGAGTCCTTTTGCCTCTTCAATTACGGATGGCACGTTACGGATGTGCATCAATTACAGAGTGCTCAACAAGAAAACGATCAAGAATCGTTACCCCATTCCACGCATAGATGAGTTGATGGATGAGTTACACGGGGCAGTCTTCTTCACTAAGATTGATCTAGGCACAAGATACCATCAGATCAACATTAGGGAGTAGGACATTGAGAAGACAACGTTTCGGTGCCATTTCGGACACTTTGAGTTCTTGGTCATGCCGTTTGGATTGACCAACGCACCAACCACTTTCCAGTCTTACATGAATCATATCTTTAGAGGACAGTTGAGGTAGTACATCCTGGTATTCTTCGATGACATATTGATCTACAACAAGACATGGGATGAGCATCTAGCACATTTGGGGGAGGTCTTGGGTATTATGCAGGCACAGTCTTTATATGCCAAGGAATCCAAATGTGAATTTGGCATGAGAGAACTATTGTACTTGGGGCATATCATCAGTGGGCAGGGCGTACAGGTTCATCAAGAAAATATCAGGGCCATTTTGGATTGGCCAATGCCCAAGAATCTCAGTGAGCTGAGAGGATTCTTTGGGTTATGCAGTTACTACAGGCGGTTCGTCAAGGGTTTTTCACAGTTGGGAGCACCATTCACAGACTTGACTAAGAAGGGTGATTTTCATTGGACAGAGGAGTCACAACAGACATTCGACAAAATGAAGGAGGTTATGAGCACATGCCCTGTTCTAGCCCTTCCAGACTTCTCGCAGCTGTTTGTCTTAGAGTGCGACGCATCGGGGGTGGGGATTGGAGCAGTTTTGATGCAGGGGGGGCACCCCACCGTGTTTGAGAGCAGAAAGTTGAACGAGTCGAAGAGACCCTATCCTATTTACGACAAGGAGATGCTAGCGATCATGCATGCCTTAACCAAATTCAGGCAATATCTGGTTGGCAGCAGGTTTGTAGTGAAGACTGATCATAACAGTCTCAAGTATTTCCTTGACCAGAAAGACCTCAGTGAGAGGCAACAGAAGTGGGTCTCAAAGATCCAAGCCTTTGACTTTGACATTGAGTATGTCAAGGGAAAAAGGAATATCGTGGCAGACGCCTTGTCTAGGAGGCCAACAGGATGTTCGATGATGGACATTTGTACAGATTGGGAAGCTCATTTGTTGGTGGAATACTCCAAAAACAAATTTGCTTGTGAGGTGATGGATGGACATGTGATTGATGTTAGATACCGGGTTCTTGATGATGTCATTTTCTACAAGGACCGGATCTACTTGGTTCCAGAATCCACCCTGAAGGGGAAAATTCTTAAGGTATGTCATGATTCGCCTATAGCAGGGCATCAGGGGTACTTCAAAACATATAGGCAGATTAGGGAGAGATTCTCATGGAAGGGTCTAAAGGATGATGTGTTGAAACACATACGAGAGTGCACGACTTGTCAGCAGAACAAGTCCGAGCAGACACACCCCGCAGGACTACTATAGCCTCTACCCATTCCAGAGAAGAAATGGGAGAGCATTTCCATGGATTTCATTACAGGCCTTCCTAGAGTGCAGCGCAAGGACTGTATATTTGTTGTGGTCGAAAGATTGACCAAATTTGCACATTTCTTCGCCATACCCACAGACTACAAGGACAAGGTAGCAGATTTGTTTTTCTGGGAGGTATTCCGGTTGCACGGGTTACCCAGGCAGATAGTCAGTGATAGAGATGGGCGCTTCATCAACGCATTTTGGCAGGAGCTTTTTAGGTTGACAGGCACAGAGCCAGCCATGAGTACCAGCTACCACCCACAGACAGATGGGAAAAAAGAGATCGTCAACAAATGGGTGGAAGGGTATCTGAGGAACTATGTGGGGGGGCAGCAACGCACTTGGGTGAGATGGTTACATATGGGTGAGTATTGCTACAACACAACTTACCATATGTCTATCAGGATGTCACCATTCAGGGCATTGTATGGATACGATGCACCCTCCTTTATGGAGACTGTGTTTGGGGACATCAAGGTCCTGGGGGCCAAGGGATGGGTGGAGGAGAGTCAGAGGATTTTTCAATCAGTAAGGGAGAACTTGCAGTCAGCTCAAAACCAACAGAAGATATATGCATACCAACACAGAGTTGAGCATAGTTTTGAGGTAGGGGATTTGGTTTTTCTGCGATTACATCCCTACAGACAGTCCTCCTTAAAGAGGAGCGGAGCAGAGAAGCTGAATTCGAAGTTCTACGGGCCATACAGAGTCATCAGGAGGATAGGCGAGGTGGCATACAAGCTAGAGCTACCAGAAGGTAGCAAGATTCATAACGTCTTTCACGTCTCTTGCCTTAAAAAGGTTGTGGGACAACAGGTTAGCATTTCAGAGGAGTTGCCACCCATGGATGAGGACGGTCAGGTGGAGCTAGTGCCAAAGGAGGTACTAGAGAAGAGAGAGCGCAGATTGAGGAGCATGATCATCATGGAGTACTTCGTTAGATGGAGGGGTCTTCCAGTGAAGGATGCCACATGGGAGGGAGAGCATATCTTATAGCACCCAGGATTGATGTTGCTCGAGGACAAGCAATCTCGGGAAGGGAGGACTGTGATGTCCCGTTCCCAAGAGTAGGCTAGCAGGGAGTGACTTAGTGGTCTATGTGTTCCCGTAGACTATAGTCAGGCACAAACAGGGAACAAGATGGAGAAATAAGGAGGAATTGATGGCTAAACGATGAATTAAGCCAAAATACTTAGGAAAAGTCACTTAAGCCTAAGTCAACGAATAATTAGAATGAAAAGGTGCTAAAGGGGGACTTAATTAATTAATTATTCACCTTAGGAGGAAAAGCACCTAACTTAAGTGAGGTCAATGGTAAATTAGATTGGGAAAGGTATAAAGGGAGGAATTTGACCTAATTCCTCATTATGCATTGTTATGATTTGATGTTGAGAGTTCCCAGAGGAGGAAGAGAGTCGACCTTGTTGTTTTGTGGATTTCTGGAGGAAACCACCACCATTGATCGGTTTCGGTGTTGAGAGACACACCCTAGCCCATCGGACATACCATCCAGGTATTTCACCGAGCTATTCAGGAGTATCCAGTACAATGTGCGCAGCTCAGCCAGTGAGGGTGCAAGTTAGATTGAGGGTTTGTGGAGCTGCACGAGGTCTGAGCTCAGATTGCAGTTTCCTTTCGACCTAGGGGAGATCCAGCCAGGGCGCTTCTATTGAGCCATTTATCATCAGATTCTGACAGTGTAATCTTGCAGAGTGCATCATCCATCCATTTAGGGCACAACTCTTCCGGCAATGCATTTGGGGTTTTAGACGGAGCATTAGGACAGATCCGAGGAAACCCTTACGTCCCAGTTCCGCATTTGGCGAGACGATCGTTTTGAGCCCTATAGCAGTTGATTTCGTCGGTGGAATCATTTGGGGTGCATCCAATGTCCCGAGAGGTGTGCAAACCCCCTAGAGGTCCAGATCCAGTACCTCAGAGGCCAGATTTGATATTCGACACTCATCCATTCCAGTCTAGAGGCCAGGGCGCTTCTATTGGAGCAGTTTCCGGTGCATTTCGACGGTCTATCCTTCCGGACGAGTTTTCCAGCTGGTAGCGGTTACCGTATTTCTCCGGAGTCGCATATTTATGCCAATCTATCTGTGCATGCATCAGATCTGCATTCATCTTCTGATCACATGTATTTTTATGCTATTTGATTGTATTCCAGTGACGATCTATGAGATCTAGTTGACGATTATACTCTATATTTCCAGTGTTTTATTGTATTTCCATGCTTGAGTCCCATAATATATGTTATGGGCAGTTGATATTCTTTACTTCCGCATGCATCCTTTATATACTGTTTAAACCATAAATACACAACATGCACATGCAATAACCAACATGCACCTGAAATAACCAACATGCACATGCAATAACCATAAAGATCTCAAACACACAATTGAAATGCATCCAGAAACCCCCAGTGTATCAGATCTGCAAGACAGAACATTGCATCAGTAGCAAATATCTTGATCTACAGGATCAGGGATATTTCAATTTGCGTATCGGGATTTATCACTAGGGTAGCAGTAACTCGACGTACCAGGCTTTATCACTAGAGTAGCTGTAACATGGCTGTGTACTTCAGAGACAAGCTTGGTGTGGTCCAGAAGGACGTCCCTAGTAAGAGGGAGTGAAGAGTTACAGTTGTGATCCAAGGAAGCAGCTTCAACATGGCATCCACTGTCTCTGAAGATGTATCGCTCAACAACTTCAGATTTGTCACCATCGATGTAGGCATGGCCTTGCAATCCATCATTCTGAATCTCTTCAAAATCTCAATAGCATATTTTCCTTGGTGAAGGAAAATCTCACTCGGTCTCTGCCATTCCTCCAGACCTAAGAAGTAATGCATCATGCCTAGGTCTTTCATCTCAGACTCTGCAGTAAGCTTCTTCTTACTATCAGTGATGAGCTTCTCTTCTCCTGTTAGAAATAGGTCATCCACATACAGTAGTAGTATCACTCGTCCACCATCTACCACCTTGAAGTATAGGTTGGAAACTACTTTACTCTTGGTAAAGCCCAAGCTCATCAGGAAGCTGTCAATTCTACCGTACCATGCTCTGGGTGATTGCTTTAACCCATACAAGGCTTTCTTCAACCTGCACACATGTGTTTGACTGACATGTGTCTCAAAACCTTGTGGTTGCTCCATGTTATCCTCACTTTTTAGGGATAACTAGGAGATCATGTCTCGAGGCCCACAGGTCCAAGACATGGAGTACCGAGAGCAGGATTGACCTGAGCATGGCCTTGGAACAAATCCCTTGATCAATATTGGTTTGAGTTTAATGCCTTGAGGAGAGGGGAAGAGGAAGCCTTGGCTGTCTTCAACGGGAGGTTTTACAACATTTATCATAGTATGTCTGTGGAGATTAGACCCACAGAGATTGTTGCCATGGTGTACTATGTCATGGCTCAACATCCAGAGCTTGTCCTTCTCCTGAGAGAAAGGAAATCTTCATCATTAAGACATCTGTTTGAAGATGCTGTAGTGGTCGAATAAAAAATCAGGGCTAGCAAGTGGGTTCATAGGTAGGCATATCTCGAAAATTTGCATGTACATGAGCAAGAAGACTGTCAATTTGTTTCAGATTTTGAGCAAGAAGATAGTGAATATGAATAAGATCTGGAACAACAACAAGGAAGTAGGTATGATTCACAATTGGAATCAACTTCTTCAACATTTGCAGATTTTCTATGGGCAGGAATGCATATCAATCTTATGATCAGTTTCCAGAACATTTTGAGCATGCAGCAGTAGCTGATTGGATAGATAACTGTGTGTTCTTGGCTGATCATAGTTATGATCTAAATCCTGCTGCACCATTATCTTGTGACCATTCTTATGAAGAAGTGACTACAACTGTTGATGATCATGAGTTGGTTTCAAAAGAACAAGGAGGGCATTTATTTGCAAGCAGAGAGAATTTTACAGAGGAGTAGCATGGTCTTCTAAAGCAGCCAGCTAGGATTCTGTCACATTATTCATGATGCCATATACATGGAGTCATACATTTCAGATTTTCTGAAATTTTCAAATTGCATTACTTCACCAATACTCACAGGTGAGTATGGTGTTCTGAAAGATTTCCAAGAACACACTATAGAGCCTTTTCCTTTATTAATTAAGGAAAAGCATTGGGTGGAAATCAACTATCCTAGACTCACAGAAAACACAGAGCAACATGTAAAGGAGGAGCTTAGTGGGCAGTTTATCTCCTGTCTAGAACCTGTAATTGAGCAAATATCACCTGGTATCAGCCAACCTGCATCAGTTCTCCACCCACCTGTGCACTCTGAGAACATCACACGACGGGTGAGCCGTAATAAAGGACAGGAGTTAATTTCTTACTAGTTGAGCTCCCCTGATTATAAATTTTGTGACCCTGTGGGTTTATATATGGAGCTGTGTTTTCCAAAAGCATTGGAGCCTACAGATTTATTCGCCTTATCATCATTTGGGGGTATAGTCAATGTTCCAAGCCATGTTCTCGTTTTGTTGTCATACTTTTATGGATTATTTGCAGTAAAGAGAAGGATCATATTACCAAACAGTCTGGGTGGCTATGGTGGAAGTTTGCTTTCACCTAGCGCTTTGTAAAAATCAGTTAGCTTAGGTTTTTGTACATAAATAAGCTCTATCAGGAGCAGGCGTGTTTGCTTTATGTCTGTAAGCAGAATAGTGTGCAGGTCGTCCTGGATTCCTCAGCAGGATGTTTTTGAGCATGACTCCATAGCCCAACAGTAAGGCGATTGAAGCTGCAAGTTCTTGTAGCTCATAGGGAGCGTACCATCCCCCATGGAGCCTAATGTTAGCACAAATTATTGATCAGGGGGGTGTTTTCCCTAGTAAGTGGCATTCTGGCGAAAAAAATGAAAGAAGAGGGCTAAAAAAACCCATCAAATGTTTTTATCTTAAGTTCGGCGATGATATGACATTTTGGCGCTCACATAGTCCCAGTCATCTTGTCAGCTCCCTATCATCAGCGTCCACGTCTGCCTGCCAAGCCCTCCTTGCAAGCATCCAACAAAGCCCCATAAATGGAAAACATGCAAAGAGCGGCCGTAAAGGCAGTTTGTCAATCTGAAGCTTCCTTATGGACAGATTTTCCTGTAAAGCACATAACTGCGCCTGGCTTGCATCTGACATGAGGAGGCCTGCACAATCTAACAGAGCAGGCGTCGACTGAAAGCGTTAATGTAGTGGTCCAATCATGCTCCTGGTAGTTGCAACCGTTTTGAGTATATATACTTAGTTTTGATATTTTGTTATGGTTGATGGTTGAGCTACGCTCCCGTATTGTAAAGCTTTGATGAAGCTCTGGTTCTTTGATTATGTAATGGGATTTGAGATTTCTTATTCAATCTAAGTTAGCCTTCTTTTCTGACTCTTTTAAGTTTTGCCTCTGATACTGAATGGCTCGGGCATGGATGATCCAGTCGAGTTGTTGTAACTGTATTGTGATGTATGTTTGATTTCAGTCTGGTTATAACTTCATTCAATTTCTTAAAACTCTGAATCGAAGAGGATCTTGTTTTCTGGGTTTTTTTCTCCTTGGGCTACTAGAAGACCGGATGTCCATAGCAGACCTTTACGTTCTCCTTACCATTCTTCCTCCTACTCATCTATACTACACCGTACTGACTGAAGTTGAGTCAAGACCTCATCTGCCTGTGCATACCAATCCAGTTTTTTGAGTTAAAGCGATATCATCTTGAGTCTGCACCCATGCGACCTCTCTTAAATTTATTCATTGTGACACACAAATTGATGGGTACTGGGCTTACTCTCTCTGCAATCGAAGGGTGACTTCTATTTCTAACAGGAGGCATGTCACTGGTGATAGCTCTGAGAGGGAGCTATAGCGATGATTGCGGAAGGCAACTTATCAGATGGTGTCTAGTTTGAGACATGAAGCAGTCTGACCAGAGGAGTTTGTACAGATTGACAGGTCGACCAATTCAGGCCTTGGTGCATGATTCTATTAGTCTGAATGAGTTATGGCATAGGAGACTTGCTCATTTTCATTATAGAGCTCTTCCCATTCCGGAGAAGATGGTGACGGGCTTCCACAACTCTGTGTTGAGCATGATGGCATTTGCAGAGATTGTGATCTTGGCACAAATGCCAGGGGATCGTTTTCAAGCAGTGAAAGTAGATCCAAGGGGATCTTGTGCATTCAGATTTGTGTGGGCCTATGACAGTTGCTTCCTTGAGTGGATCTGGTCTCCTAGATGAGACAGTGGCAGTGACTATGACAGGTTGGTTACAGTGATCCACAGCTCCGTGTTGAGCATGATGGCATTTGCAGAGATTGTGATCTTGGCACAAATGCCAGGGGATCTTTTCCGAGCAGTGAAAGTAGATCCAAGGGGATCTTGTGCATTCATATTTGTGTGGGCTTATGACAGTTGCTTCCTTGAGTGGATCTGGTCTCATGGATGAGACAATGGCAGTGACTCTGACAGGTTGGTTACAGTGACAAGTTGGACACTTCAGGATATTTGGGTGTCCTGTTTACATTCACGTACCCAAGGAGAAAAGGACGAAGTTAGAACTTTTAGCCAAGAAGGGTACATTTGTTGGGTACCGTGAATCGTCGAAGGCATATCAGATCTACATCCCAGGTTCGAGACAGATTGAGGTGTGCAGGGATGTTTCCTTTGAGAAGGAGGTAGCCTTCAGGAGATCTAGAGGATCTCACATGCAGATTGACAGTGAGACGTAGGAGGAGATGGTGTCTTCTCCCCCTCACCCTTCAGTAGCTCAGAAGGAGACAGTTGAACCTATTGATCTAGTTGATCTAGTACATCCTGTTGATGTTCCTAGAGATATTGCAGTACGTCGGCAGAGGCCTGCCTAGGATGATCAGACTCTGCAGGAGGCAGAGAGATATGCTCTCCTTGTGGTACTTTCAGAGAAAGTAAGAGACCTTAGAGATTCTCGAGCCACATCATTGATTATGAGCCACATCATTGATTATGAGCCTTCTTGTTATGAGAAGGAATCCATTCAACAAATATGGAGAGATGCCACGATGGAGGAGTATCAGTCCATCATGAAGAATGATGTGTGGGATATTGTTTCGAGACCCAAAGGGAAGTCTGTGGTGACTTCCAAGTGAATTTATAAGATAAAACATGCAGTTGACGGGAGCATCTAGAAGCACAAAGTGAGATTTGTGGCCAGAGGATTCTCTCAGGTGGAGGGAGTAGACTATGAGGAGACCTTTGCTCCTGTTGCTCGATATACCTCCATTCAGACGATTATTGCACTTGCTTCAGCCTTGGGTTGGAGATTACATCAGATGGACGTGAAGACAACGCTCCTCAAATGGCAAGATTGAGGAAGAGGTGTATATCAAGTAGCCAGATGGTTTCATGATTCATGGGAAGGAGTCCCATGTGTGCAGGTTGAAGAAGGCCCCGTGTGGACTCAACCAGGCACCTCGTGCTTGGTATGCGAGGATTGATGGATACCTAATGATTTTGGATTTCAACAAGAGTGTTGCTGATCCAACCTGTACTATAAGATTGTTGATGTACTAGATCAATTGGATCAACAAGTTCAATTGTCTCCTTCTGAGCTATTGAACGATGAGGGGGAGAAGACACCATCTCCTCCTACGTCTCACTGTCAATCTGCATGTGAGATCCTCTAGATCTCCTGAAGGCAGAGAGATATGCTCTCCTTGTGGTACTTTCAGAGAAAGTAAGAGACCTCAGAGATTCTCTAGCTATGTTGCAGCTATGAGCCACATCATTGATTACGAGCCTTCTTATTATGAGGAGGAATCCATTCAGCCAATATGGAGAGATGCCATGATGGAGGAGTATCAGTCCATCATGAAGAATGATGTGTGGGATATTGTTCCGAGACCCAAAGGGAAGTTTGTGGTGACTTCCAAATGAATTTATAAGATAAAATATGCAGCTGACGGGAGCATCTAGAAGCACGATTTGTGGCCAGAGGATTCTCTCAGGTGGAGGGAGTAGACTATGAGGATACCTTTGCTCCTGTTGCTCGATATACCTCCATTTAGATGATTATCGCACTTGCTTCAGCCTTGGGTTGGAGATTACATTAGATGGACGTGAAGACAACGTTCCTCAAATGGCGAGATTGAGGAAGAGGTGTATATCGAGCAGCCAGATGGTTTCATGATTCATGGGAAGGAGTCCCATGTGTGCAGGTTGAAGAAGGCCATGTATGGACTCAAGCAGGCACCTCATGCTTGGTATGTGAGGATTGATGGATACCTGATGAGTTTGGATTTCAACAAGAGTGTTGCTGATCCAACTTGTACTCTAAGATTGTTGATGGTGAGTCCTTGATTTTGATCCTGTACGTTGATGATATATTTCTCACCGAAGCAAAGCATCTCATTACTTGGTGCAAGCATGAGTTGGCTTCTGAATTTGATATGAAGGATCTTGGCATGATGCATTACTTCTTGGGACTTGAGGTGTGGCAGAGAACTGATGAGATCTTCCTGAGTCAGAGGAAGTACACAGTTGAGATCTTGAGGAGATTTGGGATATTGGATTGTAAGTCCATGACCACACTGATGGTAATGAATCTGAAGAAGCTAAGTGCATCTTCTTCTGATTCAGACTTGATTGATCCGACTATATACCGTCAGTTGGTTGGATCATTGATGTATCTGGTTAACATCAAACAGGATATTTGTTATGTAGTGAGTGCACTTAGCCAGTTCATGAGTCAGCTAAGACAGATACATTGGGTGGCTGCGAAGCATGTGTTGAGATATTTGCGAGGCACAGTTGGATATGGCTTGAGACATGCTTCCAGTGTTGATATGAGATTACAGGGATATGCTGATTCAGATTGGGTAGGGAGCGCAGTTGATAGGAAGAGCCATCAGGGTGCTGCTTCAATTTTGGATCTGCCTTGGTTTCCTGGTGTAGCAGGAAACACAATTTTGTGGCTTTGAGTACCACAAAAATCGAGTATATTGTAGTATGTATGGCAGTATGCGAAGCAGTGTGGCTTCGGAAGCTCCTTGCAGGATTGTTTGATCAGATATTGGATCCCACCGTGATTCATTACATTCGAGATATGGTGCAGAGGAAGGCAGTACTAGTGGAGTACCTTCCTCCAAATGAGTAGATTGCAGATGTTCTCACTGAGCCTCTTGCCAAGTTGAAGTTCGAGTACTTCGGTAATAAACTTGGATTGGAATGCCCCTCTCGTTAAGAGGGAGTATTGATGGTTGAAGCTTCGTGAGACATTCTTCTATGACGATACTCCTTGATGGACTGAGTTGAGTATGACACTTATCGATGGACTGATTAGTTGTATTGGGTTGGTGTCCAACGAACTTTGGGTGGTTGAGATATCTCTCCAGGTCTTCTCCCTAGAGTAGTGGGTTGGGTCGACCTGTTAGGACACTCTCCATATCTTCTCCCCAAGGTAGTGGTCTAGGTCGATCTGTGAGTGTGTTGTGCCTTCTCCCTATCTTCTCCTCGATGGACTAAGTAGGGTTGACCCGTGACAGGTCTTCTCCTCAGTTGTGCTAGGCTGGGTCGACCTGAGACGGGTCTTCTCCCTAGGTGGATGGGCTCGGTCAATCTGTGGGGACACCCCTGATCTTATCCCCATATTAGGCTGGGTCGACTTGGAGAATGCTCCTCTGAGATGAAGTTGAGCATGACACTTGTCAGAGTAGTGACAAGTTGCCCTGGGGTGGCACCCAATGTCCCATGGAAGTAGACCATGAGGACACGTCCCTTGGGAGTTGACGAAGTGGACATGTCATGGGCGAGTAGGTCCTTGACGATGCACTACGGGAGAGTAGGTCCTAGTGCCACACTACAGGCGAGTAGGTCCTAGTGTATTCTAGTGGTGATGAGGCCCTAGAAAAGGTCCACATTGGGTGTAGCCATGTGCAACGTGATGATGCTACCAGTAGCATGGTTTGCGTGACCATGGGATGGTCAGAGGACCATGGCATAGACTTGCGAGGCTATGAGAACCAGAGGAAAAACATCATAGAGAATACCTCCCTAGCTAAGAGGGAGTGTTGATGTTTCTGGTAGCTGCGGGAGGTATTCACCTTCGAGAACCTTTCTTATAGAAGAACATGCCAAGACCTCAACGGAAAACCATTGAAAGAATTAAAGAAGCCCCATAAGATATATATTTCTCTAGAAGTCAATTCGGCCTGCCAGAAAAAGATAAAGTAAATATATTTTCCAGAAAGAATAGGTCGACCCCATTGGAAAAGTTCATTGGTCAGATTAGTATAAATAAGGGTGGCGCCTTTCTCATTTGATACACTCCCTCACATATCATAGCACACGTTTGGAAGAGAGTTGCAACTGCAGCTGCAACTGCAACTGCAACTGCTGAAGGAAGGAAGGCACAAGTCTTATATCTCTCAGTCTTGGTGGTGTGCTAGAGGTGGACTAGTGCTCTAGCACTTTGGCTAGGGTTTACATTGCTGAGTTCTCTCCATGTTGAGATAAGTATTGCTGGATTCTTTCTAATTGGTTTGCTCTAATGAATAAAGCTTGTTCTTGGTTATTTTGTCTTTGGCATGGATCTTCTCTATAAGAAAAGGTGTTGGGTTTTCTCCCCTTGTGTAGAAGGGTTTTCCAGGATAACTACTATGCTCTTCTCGAGGTGGCATTTGAGGATGCCTATGGTTGGGTGGCAATGAAAGAGCATTGCCAATGGAGAAACGAGCAAACCCATTTTTTTTTGTAACTTCTGCTCGGTTAATCTTCTTGAGATCCTAGTTATTTACTACAGTTGTAAACTATTCAAATAAATTCAACACCATTGACCTACTTTTGTGGTCATTCGTTGGACATTAATAAAATTATCTTATCTTATATTATCTACCAGAGAGAACATTAATAGAAAGGTGGTATTGCGGAACAAACTCAAATATGTAGAGATGACCAGATTAGACACCGTTACCAGTTACCTGATGAAGATCACGTAGATCCGTGATCAACTTGCAACAATTGGGGAGAAGATTGCAGATGCAGAGCTAGTAAACATGGAATTGAATGGATTCCCAACTTCATGGGAACCATTTGTCAAGGGTATTTGTTTTCGTGAGAACCTTCTTAAATTTGAGAGGTTTTGGGATGACTACATCGAGGAGGATACTTGGATGGAGTTAAAGGAAGGAAAGAAGGGTGGCGATGACAACTTAGCTCTAATTGGTCAAACCAAGAAGGGCAGAGGTAAAGGACCTGTTGTCGCCCTAATGCACACTTGCAAACGTGAGCTAAGTCCGGCTCACTTAGTGTGCCCTCGGAGACACAATGTCTAAGTCCTTGCCCACACTGTCACCTTGACAAGGACTTCTTCCGTCTAGGCTTACTCCTAGGGAAGCCAAGGGGGGTTGTCCCTAGTTACTAAGTTAATTTTAATTACAGTTCTAGGAGTTAGTTTTAATTGATTATAGGCCAAGGGAAAACTAGCCTATATGGCAAGCAGCAATGCAAGTTTAATCTAGATCTAAACTATATGCAAAGTCAGCCCTTTCCCTAAGTCAACTAATGACTAGTGCCTAAGGTTGGGCAATGGGGTCAACTAAGTGTAAGGGTGTTTCGTTACAAGATGTTTTACAATTAAATCAAAACAAACTACCCAAACCCCAAGGATT
>ML778107.1:883931-895278 GCA_009831015.1 Picea engelmannii | reverse complement strand
CAAATCACTGAATCACCAAATCGTCCTCTCTCTCCCAAAGCCGTCCCAACCTGTAGATGATGATCTAGCCGTGGTAACTCCTCAATAATGGACTAGATCTGATGTCCAAATCCCTGTAATGAATACCCAGGTGATAGAATCTCCAAAAGTCCTGCCAATCACCTGCAATGAATCTCTCTCCAAGAATGGTGTGCCCCACCCCTTGCTGGAAACCCCCAACTGGTGCATCCTCTCTCTATCTGCACAAGTAACTGATGTGGAATCCTCCTACAATTGAGTAGATCTGGAACTAGAATGGTGTGGGAGCGTATTGCATCTCCGAGACCAAGCTTGGGACAAGCTAGGTGGAATCTTTCACCATCGAATCGTCCTCTAGGGTTTGTTAAGTCAAAACCCTCAAAACCGCCAATGCTGGGCTCACTAGCTAGAAGCCAGATATGAAAATACGATCATACATGAATGAATGAGTAGAGGCCCTTGCATTTCCTTTATACTTTTTTCTCTCCTTGTCCCTCCAAAGTGACTTTCATTTTATTAATATTTAATTAATTAATTAAATCACTTTAATTAATTAATTAACCTTTTTACCTCTGAGAAACACCTTATCTCTCCTTGTGGCTTCCCTGGCCACTGAAAGTCACTTCTCACCATCCCATCCTGTAGTGTTGCTTCTCCCGATTTCAATGAGCTATTACACCGAGAGGTTCCTCCAAGTAATGTGCCCAAAATGACCTCTTCAGTGAATTCAATTAGCTTATAGCTCAAAATAGTCAAAATCATGGAAATCGTCGGAATGCAACGGAACTAAAGCCAACTTGTGCGGAATGGCTCATAATGATGGAATATGATGAGCAATGCAAGCCGGACCCCACAATGCCTCTCAATAACCCATGTACTCACTATAACCTCCATCTGGCTACTCTGGTCATCATAAACCTCTGTACTGTGATGATGTCCCAAAGTGGGGACATTACAGTCCTCCCTGCTAGAAAATTGTTTGTCCTCAAGCAATAACCGAATCCCCTCAAGTATAATACCAGGATCCCATGTCCACCTGTGGGATGCACAGTAGAACCCCTCCAAAGATGAACAATCACACATGCCGCCCCCTGGGTCCCATATCAAGTCATGAACTACTAGCTCTTGGGACGCATAGTCCTAAAATACATCAACTCCGAAAGTCTCTTGCATATGCCACATGGCCTCATCTCAAAACGAATCCATCCTCCAAGTCTCTACCAAGATCCATACAGCCTCCATCAACTGCCCATGATGATGCCCGAATGAGGTGCTGCAAGACCTCCGTGAGACACCCGCAAGCGATGTGCTCCTCTCAACACTGAAGCTCAATGGAAAGTTAGAATAACTTCCCCCTGTAATGGTCCACTCTCCCCTGTCAGTCAGTGAAATGCTCAATCCTGCAATCCCTGGGTCCCATGCTAACCTCTGTCGAAGATCACCTCGCTGGCCCTGCACTACTCTGACCATGACTGCCTGCCCCCTGCATACATCCTGAATCCTCCTCTCTTGGGTCCTCCAGCTGGAATACCTGTGACCATTGGACCTGTTGTCCAGAAACTGTGTTAGTAAAGACACCTCTGTAGAAGAAGTACCTGTCCAAACATCTCCATGCCCTATCATGATGATCAAGAGGGAGAAAAGGTCTCGCCCCATAAGACAAGTACCTGCAAGTCCACTCCAAACCAACCCAAGGTGGAGTGTGTGTCTCTCTGGCGCAACCTATGTCGTCATGTAGTGAAACATCCTTCTAACCAAGTGAACTCCCAAATCCCATGGCAAACTTAGAAGTTTATCACTTCCAGTCTCCGCTAGCTGTTCCTATGTCGGACTGATCACTGTCGGAAGCCCTCTATGCTCATCTGTCGTCACCTGGTCTATGATGCTCACCATCACACACCAAGTCTCAACTGTCTGTCCAACATGGTCCACCTCTGACCTGTTGTATGTCGTAAAAGTACTCCTGTCATGTAGTCTCGACCTACTCACTCTCCATGCCCTCAGCCATGGCCTATCCCTCCTCATGCTGTTGTCTGTGATAAAAGTGTCAGGACAGGCTAATAGAAACATCTGTAGTTGACTATAGGACTGGGAGGTGTCACATGCTTTGGTCAATCCCAAGGATTCGACCAGAATCTCGTCTTGTGGTCATCACCGAATCCCAACCATCCAGTACAATCGGAAGTAACCCCTCTGACTGTTGATCAACCAACCTCCATCTCTCATCTCCCATGCAACTGCTGAAATGGTGAAGGTGATCTCCCACAACTATGTGCTGCTGTAGAGGAGTGACATCTACATACTCCCCTAAGTGTGTCTCCTCCTTGCAAGGCACTATACCCCTCTGAATGCCATCATACATCTCGACATGACTCTGTGAACTATCCCTCATCATCGTATGCTCTGGCACACTCATGTTGTCTCCCATAGACTCAAGTTGCATCATAGATCCCGAGCATACTGTTGGATCAACCTCTACGTGGAGGTCAACTGCTCTCATAACACAAATGGAAGTGTCCTCCATCAACTGGTGCTCCTCTGCTAGATCACCAACATCCTCTATCAACGTGACTGACTGATACATCTGAGTGTCCACTAAGACAGATGAAGTGGATCTCTGACGAATCTCCTCAAGAGACTCATCTGATCTAGACTCTGATTCTTGAAGGGCTGTCTGTGTGCCTCTCAAGAATCCTCGAGTGCTCTCCAACTCCTGAGTAAGTCTGTCCACCTCCAGCTCCTGCTCCCTCAAAGCCTCATGATGCATCTCACCAATCCTCAATAGGTAGTCCCTGTCAGTCAATAACTGCTGGTAGTCGGTCCTCATCATCGATACTCTCTCCCTGAGAGTATGAAAGTCCTCCATGGAAAATCCCTCATCTGAACTACCATGTGCCACTGATGCTCTCCAACAGTAATCTGCCAGTAATGCATGCATGTCATCAATACGTCTAGTGGCTGCCATGATCATAGCCTCACTAACTCTCAACTGTGCTGCTAAGTGGTGTGACTCCTGATCATGGTCATACTGAGGTGCCACCTCATATCCCTCACTGCTAGTGTCAACTCTGGAGTCCCCAAAGAAACTCTTTGCATAAGATAACGTGCTGAACTACCCACTGTCTACGGTGCTATTGGGTCTGCCCATACGTAACTGCACATCATCCTCAATTGCTAGCTCTCTTTGAATCATACTGTATCCGGTGTGAGCAGTTGTATCCTCCTGTGCACTCAACCTGCTACTATCATATGTGCCTAGATCCCATATAGATGTGTCGAGACACGTGCTATGGTCATCATGACTACTAAAGAGTGCATCCTCATCAATGCAGACCGATCCTGGAAATAAGTGCTCCGTCAACTTGTCAGCATCCACAATCTGCTCAACTAATGGAGTCTCCAAAAACTGTGACTCAATCTCCTCTGGTTGATTTGTATGCATAAGGTCCCCTGTCTGTACTCCCTGTATCTCCTCCTGGATCGGTGGATCTACATGTCTGTGGTGTGCATCCCTCACACAAGGCTCATCAACCCTATCTGACATTCCACTGACCTCCTCAGATGACGTGGCTATCAGAGGTGTCTGGAAGGATGACATATGTGTCATGGCCATCATGGGAAGCTCATCAGCTCTAGGTGCTAACACGTGTGTCTCCTCACTAGTGTCACCACTTTGTTGAGGCGTAAGGTCCTCAGTAGTATGTGATATGTTTGTTGAGACACTGGTGTTATCGTCCTGTCCATCGAGCTGCCTATCCACTACACAAGGGTCATCATCCTCCTCAAGAGTGCTAGTATCATCATCCTCTCTACAAGAGTCACTATCACTAGCCTCTGTGCAAGAGTCACTATCATCATCAGACTGTCCCAAATCATCATCTATCGCTCCATCCTCACACATCTCATCATCACTGTCATAGTGTGCCTCAACAACGCGCTCCTGGTCCTTACCCCTGCACCTATGATCTGGTTCCCAACGCACCTTGCAATAGTGGCAAGTTTGCATGCTCCTAATGGGCGTGGGGTTTCTCTGTTCTTCCCACCATCTAGCTCCTTCTTTTTTCTTTTTATCTGCTAAAATGATGCCATGTAAAATATCCTCTTCACTCCAACTGGGTTTCCTGAAGGCTACGTACTGAGGAAAGGTTATTATAGCCTTATTTTCCTCGCTAAGGCCGTTATACATTATCTCCAAACATGATATCTCAAGGCATATCCTATCCATCTCTCCTTATGGCTCTGTATGTATGTGCTAATTCCCACTGGCTGGTAGGAATCTAAGCTCTGATACCATTGTAATGATCCCAAGCCATTATGCCAGGATCATCACGGTTTTGGGTGTCTTTTTAAAACTTTTTCTGAGCGAGGTATTTCGTCAAACACTTTGCTGATCTACTTGTTTAGATGTGTTTACGTGCAGGATGGCCTCTTGATTTCGGCCTTAGGGTTTATTGATGTGTTATATATGTGTTGCAGCAATAAACAAAAAGATATAACCATGGAACATACCTCAACCATACGCAATATGATAGACAAGCCAAAACATCTCAAAACTGCTTTTATTCATGAAATAGAGAAACCCGCTACAATGAAGATGCCGATCTGGAATGCTCAACAGATGGCCAAGAAGATAGACAATAGAGATGCTACAAAATGCTCCAATAGAAGACTACAATAGGCCTCCAAAGGCTAGATATACAATGAAGACTGAATACAAGTGGATCTGGGCCGTAAGAATGCTAAACCCCCTAGCAGGAAGGTGCCACGCCCTGCTGGATAGCTGAAGCTCCTCAACAATTCAGCCTTGCTGCCAAAAGTGTGCAATCACCCCAAGAAATATGCCAACTGATAGATCGGGCAACTGTAAGGACAACCCAAGTGCCTAAATCTCCAAAGTCACTCTCAAACCCTGTGGATCTGAACTCCTCCACTGAATGATGTGCCCCCCCTAGATGCCTTAAACCCTAGATAATTCGGCCTGGGTGAATGAGACCTCCAAACCTCCTGAAACTCTCCAAACAAATAGATCGGGCAATCACAAACCCCTGGAAGAAGTTTCAAGGTCAGATATGAGGTATAGCCTCCTAGATCTGCACATCACTGAATCACCAAATCGTCCTCTCTCTCCCAAAGCCATCCCAACCTGTAGATGATCTAGCTGTGGTAACTCCTCAAGAATGGACTAGATCTGATGTCCAAAGCCCTGCAATGAATACCCAGGTGACAGAATCTCCAAAAGCCCTGCCAATCACCTGCAATGAATCTCTCTCCAAGAATGGTGCGCCCCACCCCTTGCTGGAAACCCCCAACTGGTGCGTCCTCTCTCTATCTACACAAGTAACTGATGTGGAATCCTCCTGCAATTGAGTAGATTTGGAACTAGAATGGTGTGGGAGCGTATTGCATCTCCGAGACCAAGCTTGGGACAAGCTAGGTGGAATCTTTCACCACCGAATCGTCCTCTAGGGTTTGTTAAGTCATAACCCTCAAAACCCCCAATGCCGGGCTCACTAGCTAGAAGCCATATATGAAAATACGATCATACATGAATGAATGAGTAGAGGCCCTTGCCTTTTCTTTATACTTTTTTCTCTCCTTGTCCCTCCAAAGTGACTTTCATTTTATTAATATTTAATTAATTAATTAAATCACTTTAATTAATTAATTAACCTTTTTACCTCTGAGAAACACCTTATCTCTCCTTGTGGCTTCCTTGGCCACTGAAAGTCACTTCTCACCATCCCATCCTGTAGTGTTGCTTCTCCCGATTCCAATGAGCTATTACACTGAGAGGTTCCTCCAAGTAATGTGCCCAAAATGACCTCTTCAGTGAATTCAATTAGCTTATAGCTCAAAATAGTCAAAATCATGGAAATCGTCGGAATGCAACGGAACCAAAGCCAACTTGTGCGGAATGGCTCATAATGATGGAATATGATGAGCAATGCAAGCTGGACCCCACAATGCCTCTCAATAACCCCTGTACTCGCTATAACCTCCATCTGGCTAATCTGGTCATCATAAACCTCTGTACTGTGATGATGTCCCAAAGTGGGGAGATTACAATTCACTAGGAACTTAAGGGTTTAGTTCTGATTTGTTTGAACTGTTTGTTTGAATATTTTGCAGGTTGCTTCTCAAAGTTGCGCTGGAGATGTTTTGTTGAGTTTTATAGCATATAAAAGATGGACATGCCACAACAATAGATGGAAATAACAAGGTACAAGAGAGAGAATGCATGAGAATAACCAAACAACTTCAGATCTAACCTTTATTTATTTAATAAGCTATCCTCCATACAAGTGATATACAGATCTGGATTAATAAGGAAGAAATATAGATGCTGAGGCTGAAGATGCCTTCCAGATACAAGTAAGGGAAGTTGTGATTCCTCCTAGTCTTCCAATAGCAGCATGCAAGTCTGAACAAGATCAATTTCTTTCCCTTCTGAATACTAGCACTCAGATCTGGTTGAATTGTGCACCTCCTGGATGGGAAACCCCTAAGAATTTTGGCTTCCTCTGTTCTGCCCTCCAAACTCTGAAATAAAGTTGTAGATCTATAAATCTAGTGATGAGGAACACATAGAATGAGCTTCTTCAGTTGTTATGAGTGATCTAACCCTCCAACTCACTAGATCCACAAGTGACAGTGCACCCTGCTTCAGAAAATTCGCCCCAATGCAATAATAAATCAATATGGAGAGAAAACCCCACACAAACTGATGAGATATGGCGCTATGGTGATGGAAAACCCTTCTGGAAAGGGTTTGGCTTCAGATCTACCTCCTCCTAAGCAAATCGAACCATTCCTTCTCCAACAATGCGCCCAGTCTGTAGAAAAACCCCCAAACCTGCACCCTGTCTTCACAATACCTCCTGAGATGAATTTGAAACTGAGTAGAATGGTAAGGGTGGAATCTTTCACCACCTTGAACAAGATTGGACCAGGAACAGAGGAATCTTTCACCTCCTTGCTGATCTCTAGGGTTTGTTTACTCAAAACCCTCAAAACGTTCAAGCTGCAGAGCTCAAAGATGCTAAGTGAAAAATGACCTGAGTGAGGAGTGAGGCGCCCTCCTCTCTGCTTTATACCTCCATCTTGTAATTTTCACTTAAATTATTTTATTGACTCCTAAAGTTATTACTTTATTTTCTCCTCTAAGTCAATTAACCTTTTTAACTGCTTTTACCAAAGTCACTTTAGTAATATAACCTTTTACTCCTTAGTGACCACTTTTGCACCTCTTAGCCCCCTTTTCCCATGAGACTATAGTCTAGAGGGGTGACTAGACTACTAAGTCTTTCAATATCCTTGTCAAGAAAAGGGGGACATTACACATGCTTGCATTTGTAAGCTTTGTCTCCTATGTGGCTATGGTCGGGCTTGTTTATTGCATTTGTGTTCGTCTTCATGAGAAGAGTCACGAGTGGCAATGCCTTCGCATTGGGATACCTCTTGTCCATCCATTGGGGCATTTCTATCTTCAAGGTTTCAGATCTTCTTTAGAATGTTCTTCCATTTGTGTCTATCCCACTTGCTGCTTTGGGTTGTTCTTATATCTATGTTCATTGGGATGCATGCTTTGCGTCATTGGGGGTCTCCCTTTGCTCTTTGTGTTCCCTTTCTTTTACATATAAAAGATCAAACCTAAAGTTATAAAGTCTCATATTTAGATATTAAAATAATTATTAAAAAATATTACAGTTTACTTGTCTTTTTATAATTTCTTTCTCCTCAAACCCACCAATGCACATTACAGAGTTGAAGGCAAAGTTATTAGAACCATAATTAAGAAAGCCAAAATCTCAAATTGGACTGGAACCAGGAAAAACTGGATTGAAGAACCACTCGATGAGAAAATACATAAATATATAAAAATTTCAATAAAAATTATATATTCATGTACATCAATGAAAATCCAAATCAGTGTTACACGGGGATGTGTTCTGGAGGATAGGGGATGCGCTCTCGGGACGTGGGTACTCCAAGGGGGACATTTCTGCATGTCCCCTTTTCGGGTGGACACAATGGAATACAGTTGGGAACATCCCCTCAAAAAATGAGATGTTCCCACGCTCCATTTTGACCAAAATCTGATGTTTCGAGGAAAAAGACTAAAATGCAAAATAAAACATAAAATGAATGCAAACCTAATGCACACATGAGAAGTAGGAACCTAATGAGGCACAGCTTGGGTTATTTGGTGTGCCATTGAGTATTTTGGAGAATGCAAATGATTCTGATTCAGATAGTGATATTCCCTTTGTTGGTCCTTTTTTTTTCGTGCAGCAGCTAGATGCAGAGACTATTGGGGTATTGCCTTGAGTAGTGATGCTTATTTGTCATTTGACCTGTACTTATATCAATGATCTTAAGACATAGATATATATCTTTTGAATTTTCAAAATATAATGAGAAATACAATATTGATAGATGATTTCTAAATTGTGATTATTATGTTACGTTACATCATTACATGTATCTTTTATGATTTGTTTTGTTGCATGTAATGACAAATGTTTTTTTTTGTTGAAATGCACATCTCGGGGAAACTCACTGGGCACTTCCTTTCATTTCAAGCATCGTACCTAAGGTAAACCGGTCGGTTGCAGTTTTGGTAACCTAACCTGATGGGGACATTGAGTGAGGTCCACAATATCCATAGAGGAAACCAGTTTGGGGACTTGACACTGCGACCTCCTTTTTGTAATTCAGAGCCCTCAACCACTCAAGCTAATCCACTGGGCTAATGTAATGATGAAGATTATTAGCACATTGTTATGTATAAGATTTCAATGAATCATGTTTCAGTTTTCATATATTTTAATTTATATTTCTTAGTATTTTGGGCGGAATCCCATACATCGGAGACCCCAATGTCTCCTACGATGTTCCCTAGAATGTGGCGGGTGCTTCCAGATGTCCCTTGAATGTGTTTCCGTGGTCTTGTGCCCCCGTGTCTTGGAAACTTAGTGGAACATTCATCCAAATCATAGACACGAAATATGCTAAGTTTGCTCATGCATATAGCATATAAGGGTGAATATAGCAAAATGACATTGAGTGCGATTCATATCTGAACCAAAAAAGCTTGGATTAGGGTTTGGATAGGGGGTTACTGTTGTTTTTGGTTTTTTTACCTTTTTTTTTGGGCAGATTAGCACCATTGTTGGGACGGGGTCAGGCTGGACTAGTTTGGCTGGTTCGGGGTTCAAAGTAGCTGGTTTTGTCAAGAACTGGGCCAAAACTGGGTTGGTTTCAGTTTGAGTTTTGGTTTTGCAATTTTTTTGTGGACCGGTTTGGATTGGCTTGTCTTGATAACTAACTATAAGGACAATGTGATATTTATTAATGGAGTCATCAAATACATCAATAGGCTTTCTTTTATACATCATGTAATAAGTTAAGTACTTCTATAACTAACCTATAGTTAATATAGAGCATTGACATTAGTTATGACCCTTCTAACACTGGTATTCCAAACAACACTTTATTGTGTGTTAGCACTCTAATAATAAATTCTTTATTAAGGGTTTAAAATTACTTGTATATTTATTAAGGGCTTAAAATTACTTGTATATATTATTAAGGGTTTAAGTTACATATATATATATATGTTAATCCAACAAGATTTAGCATTATGGGGGAAATATTAACACCAGTTGAATTGGGTGACTTTGGCTAGCAGCCACAAGTGGGGGTATCTATTATGCCAAAGTGGCCCAGGACTTGCACCTGGCCCCAGCCACTATTGCACATCTACAAGCTTCAGCACAAGCACTAGCATCTCCCTTGGTTGACTTGAACGCTGGGGGGAGGGCTGTGGTGGTGGCTATATTAGCTACCTGCTCACCAAACCCGGCAAGCCACCGTTGACTTGTTTATGTTTTAAGTAAATTTTAATGTTTGTTTATCCTTATTTTTATTTTTCTTCAATTTTTATTCCAGATCCATCCAAATTCCTGTTCCAGATGGAACTGCTACAGATTTGGGCCTTATCCATTGCTGAATCCCAGGCGAATATGTCCAGATACAGACTCAGGTCATATCTGAGCTGTTTCCAAGCCGGATCCAGATTGGATCCATATCAGACAGGATCCGACAAGGGTGTAGAATGGGGCTCGTAACATAGGATTGAATTAAAGGAAAATGCGATTGAGGTAATTTTAGACAACAAACACCGAGGAATGAGGTGCAAACAATATCAGCTTGTTTGAACCCCTTACATACCCTGGAGGATTAGTGAAATAGATGAATCAACGGCATTACTCTCAACCTGTTTACTCTACAATATATATTGATCTTGTATCAACAAAAATGTCTCAAGACTCAAACAGTGTTGCATAGAGAGGATGTGTACAGCATTGCAAGGAGAGGAAGGGGATTCAAAGGAACCTGTGATCCAGGGTTGTGCAGGATTAGAAATGGAAAGTTGTTAAGGTAATGCCGATGAAGTGTTTTGAGACCTGCTGTCTGAATCCAGCACATAAACATTATTCTTTGGCAATCTTTAATTTCGTTAATCTTTTTAAGGAACAACGTTGCATGCAAGTCTCTATAATTTCTTAAGTTGAATAAGCATTAGTGTCCCAGTTATTTGGGTTCCATCATCCAGTTATGGTTCTCTTTCATGGATTAACAGGGGTCTCATTAAGGCTTGAGGTGTTTGGTAAAGGTAGAAAAATAATGCTTTGTGCGGAATTGTACTTATGGAATTTTTCTAGAAGTCAATAGTACATTTATCATCTTCTGCTCTGAAGAAGGTTGCTTGCTTGCTTCTGTGGTTTGTGATCTATAATCAGCTGGTCATTTTTGGAAAGTAGCAGTTGATTCTTTAGAATACTATGATGCAATTGTTCAAATGTTCCCCATATTTGTGATATCCATTTCTTTGGATAAAAGGTACAGTTTTGAATTGCAAATGCTAGTGTGTGCGAAAAACACAACTTGATGTCAATGACATATTTATTTTCAGATGGAAGGCCTGACACTGGTCCAGGACGCTCAAAGGCCACTGGTATGCCTGCAAATGGGCAGTACGTACTCTTATTGCTGTTTACAGGCTATATTTATTATTAAGTAATAATCAGTAAATATCAATATGTATCTTTTTCCTGTTTCTTAAACCAGTAAAGCATCATACAGTCAAATTATTTCTTTTTCATATTTTGTAATTATGGCCTCCTTTGTGATTCTATATTATGTTTAAATGGACTGTTTATAATAAGATATTCTACTATGATATGATTGTCTGACTAGTATGATTACTTTGACCATCACGAATTCTGTTTTTTTGGTGAAAATGCATCATATATTGCATTAAAAT
>ML778107.1:860878-878897 GCA_009831015.1 Picea engelmannii | reverse complement strand
CAGTCTTCTTGAGTAACCCTCAAGAAGAGAGACTGCCCTAGACCACTCCCCATGTTAACCACAATGGGAAGTCGTTGTCTATGATACATCAACAATCTGGACCATTTCCCATGTTAACCACAATGGGAAATTGCTGTCCGTCATAAATCTCAATCCACTTTCCGAACAGGAAAGAATCTGTCCAAGATGGACTATTTTTCAATGAATGTCTTCAATAATATTTTCAGTGCTCCCTCCCAAGCTGGGAGTCATCTCTTCTCTTTTCAATAAGGAAGTCGTCTCCATGAGCTCCAGCTTGAGTACGCAAAGTCTTTCATTTTTTTTTTTACCAAAATGTCTGCTTATCTGCTCATCTGTGGAGATATGTATTGGAGAATCACTTTCTCCTTTCTGGACTTCATCACGAATAATGTAATGCTTGATTTCAAATGTACTTTAGTCTGGAACACTGATTTTCTGTGAAGGCTTCATGTAGCTCTGAATAATAGAGTATATCATTGTTGGAAAACTGGAACATATCCATGTGGCACTTCTTCTGTTATCATGAGATTTGATCTACTGAGTAATCATCTTAATGTTATAGGAAATCTTCACCACACTTCTGCTGTGCACTGGAGGTTCTTCACCAAGTTATCTTCTTCTATCTGCATACAAGGGTCTCTTTCTGGTATGCCTCAAAGTCTCGAGATTGCTTCTTCATACGCTCTTTATTCAATTTCTCTGGAGAGTATTCTTTGCATTCATCTGATGTAGAACTCCAACTTATGGATGTTGTTGATGATATAATGACTCATGTACAGATAAGTCTGGTTTACTGGAACAAGTAATCATCATAGTCTTCTCCCTCCATCTGGGAGAACCTCTAGTTCTAGATCTCGTAATGCTTTCATTCATAAGTCTTCCATACACTGTTCTTCATCACGACTTTCAGTTCCTCTACTTGATTGCTTTTAGTGAGTTTATATTAGGCTGACAATCTTGTGATTCTTGATACAATGACTGGTTGTTCTGACTTCTCTTTCTTTCTTTGAATTTTCATGTTCTTTCTCGTGTTTAGCTCTTGGGTCCATGGAGTAGATTCCATGCCCTAAAGATTCTATTTCTTTCTTTCATCACAAGATCACAGATGTGGATGGACAACTAGGGATACTTTAAGGCTTCTCTTCGAAGAAGACTTCTTCTGAGGTTGAAATGGATACATACTGTCTTTTATGGCTGTTATCATGGATATATACTTCATCATCTTCTATGGATCATAGGATTAGCTCCCTCCTAATCCTTGCTTCATGTATGAGTGTATATAATCGGCTCCCTCCGTCTAACAGAGTCCATGCTTCCATCTGCATCCTTATTGTCTTTTGCAATATATAATTGGCTCTCTTGTCTAACAGAGTCCATGCTTTTGTCTTGTTGTCTTCTAGAAAACGCCATAAGTCTTTTTCCAATTTCCTCTTGATTGTTGACTTCTTTCTGTCTTTGCTTCTTCTAAGTTCCTTCATGATTGATTCGGCCTATCTTGCAATAGCTTCCACATGATTTGAATTTCATCCTTTCAAGTGTATTATCTAATGATATCCATTCTTATCTTGTTGTTCTTCCATAGGTATAGTTCTTCTTGGAACACATTATCTTCCAAGAGATAGATATATAAGATATGTACAGAGATGATGCAAACAAGATACGTACAAGAAATAAGAAGAGTTTTGTTACCTTTAGAAGAAGAAGTCTCTTCCATCCTGCTTAGTCTTCTTTGTAGGTTCCTTTTCTTCGGCAATTGATGCTTTGTTTTTCTCCTTCCTTTTCTTTAGCTCGGGACAATGATTCTTGTAGTGACCATAATTTCAACAGTTGAAGCATTGTACTTCTGAAATGTCTTTCTCTTGATTTGGCTTCCTCCTTGAACCAAACTTTTGTTCCCGAAGTTCTTGAATCTTGCTGTGAAGGCTTGATCATCATACTTCTTTTGGGGTTTCTCTTTTGCACTGATCCTTGATTCTTCTTGAGCATAGCAAGTCCAAAGTTCTTCAAATGTCGGATACTCCTTTCTTGTGTTCATGCTTGCGGCAAATGCATCCCANGTCTTGGGAAGACCATTGAGTACTATGTTTACCAACTCCTTCTCTGAGATGATCTCTTCAATAGCTTGTAGTTGATCTCTTAACTGAGAGATTCTCACAAAGTATGATGTTATGCTGTCGTCATCATTCATCTTCATGTCACATAGCTCATTCTTCAGACTCATTACTTGTCCAATGTTTCTGACTGAGAAGGGGTTTGTTAGGGCATCGTACATCTTCGATGAGTCAAGATGGGAGATGTAGGATTTCAAGTGGTCTTTGATAGAATCCACTATGATACTCATGGCATTGATGTCACTGTCTTTGAACTTCTCCATAGCTGCAACGTTCTGCGGTTCCTTCTTTTTCCCTTCTTCAAACTCTGGTTTCACAATATTTCCTTTCACGATATCCAACACTTTATTCTTGGCAGGGATGAGATCAATCCTTGTCTTCCATGCTCTGAAGTTAGAAGCTCCATCTAACTTGTTCTCTGACTTCATAGAATAAGTCATGGTTGCTTTGACTTGGTCAAACCCTAGATTTGACCATAAACTCAAACTTCACGTCTTGGCTTGCTGAGAGTATTAGGAGATGCGCTAGGATAGAGCGCACTGATCTATCCGGAGATTAGGTCAATCCATTCACTTAAGGTGCCTCAACAAGAGGATTAGGGTTTCTGCAACTGCTCCTACTAGTAACCCTAGCGGTAGTGTCTTGGAAGCTGCTTCTGCTAGTAACCCTAGCGACAGTTCCTCAGCGAGCTCAATATCCTAGCGGCTATGTTTCCTTCCAGCGTTTAGATTGAATGAAGGAGGTGTGGGCCGATAACCTGTTAGAATATGAAGGATGTGTGCTCGTTTTACCATTGACAATACCCTTGTCACCCAACCATAGGTCGAAGCCACCCTCCGAGCACCTTAACCTTGACAGAGAATCATTTCGGAAGCAAACCCTAGGCTAGATAGCCAAACAAAAGGTAGTGCACCTTTCCCCAAGGATAGGGCACCAACAAGAGCTGATCAGATAGTCCAAACCCTAGCCAAGAGATAGTCCAGGCCAAAATGTAACTGCTAGCTGTAGCTACTGCACAAGCAGCTCTTCTCCAAATCTGCGCACAACACTGCAACTGCACTGCGTAGAACTGGCTCTCTGCAACTGCTGAGATGTGTCAAATGAGAGACTGGCGCCCTGTATTTATAGTGGTTCTGGCAGACTTAATGGGGCCGACTTCTCCTTCTGGGTACCTGTCTGTTCAGTATATATTAATTCTTCTAGCCGACTTCTTCTCTTGGAGGCTAATAACCTAATACATATTATCTTCTTGAGACGAAAAGTCTTCTAGGGTTATTAGCCAACTCATTAGGGTTTCTCTTGCTTCCCAGAGTCTTCTATTCTCATCAAGTTTACATGTGGAGGTAAATACCTCCCGCAGCTACCATAATATCAACAGAAAATACTTGTCATCTTGAGTGAAGGAGACTCAGAAGACAAGAAACAAAACTCATTCTTGAAGACAAGACTCTAGGTTCCAAGTTTGATTAAATTGAGGAGTCTCAAATTTACACATATCAAGTTTGATAACTACTACACTACAAGTAAATAGTTGTGACAACAATCTCTCAAATGTTCTATTACTCGGTAGCATGTGGGCACTATTGATATAAATGCTTATGGTAATTGCTTACTAGATTTAACTAACATCTCCTCTAGAAGATACTTCTTGTTTTGTCTCCAGGTTACCATGGAGGAATGATTGATCACAACACTAGAAGAGTGTTGTTCTCATTTTCATATTATTGTACTTCTTACTTTGACTCTTGTTTCAGGCATGTCACAAGTGATAGCTCTGAAGGAGCTAATGTGACGATTGTTTTTGTTATTTCTTATTATTATAAAAAGTATTATTCTTGTCTACTGTTTTCCTCTTGTTGTTCTTGTTCTGGGCAGGTCACAAGTGATAACAATGAGGGAAGCTATAGTGACGATTGCAAGAGGCAACATATTAGATGGTCTCTAGTTTGAGACATGGAGTAGACTATCCAAGTTGTATACATGACCGTATACATCCATGTACCAAAGAAGAAGAAGAAGAAGCTACTTTTGCAAGACACAAAACATCTCATATGGAGACTGATCACGAGGAGCAGAAGGCTCCAAAGATGACAAAACAAATCCCTCTAGTGCAGTTGATCACTCTTCAGATCATCAGGAAGAGTTAGTAGAGCTAGAAGGGCCTACCCAGAATCATTGCAGTAACCAGGAAGAGACCAACATGGTCCCGTGACACTTTGCAGGATGCAAAGCCATATAGCATTGACGAGCCATATCATGAGGAGAAGATGGCTCCACCAGTGGTGAGGTAGGAGGCCCCACCCAAGTACCAGCTCAGAAGGAGCTAGAGTTCATAGGGAGTCAACCCTCACGATCTAGTAAGTGTAGAAATTCGAGGTACTATGAGGCTGCCAAAACAGGTCTGTCCTTGACCTAAAATTTGGCTCTAAGTTTCAATCTACAAGATTGTCCTTTGATGTTGTTTTAGGACAACAAACAATCAAGTAACTTTATGCTCATAATTTTTATGGTTAAATGCTCTTTTGAGGTGCCCTTGCAAGTGTTTTCATACCCCAATGTTAGCACATGCAATATACTCAAAACAAATAACAATCCTCTTGATCTTTACAACTCTAACAAGCTGATCTATACTCTAAGCCTGCATGAAATGAACACAATTATTTTTGGTCAACATGACCTTGGATAAAGCCCCCCCGAGGAAAACCAGGTTGGAATGAAAGTATATATAATGATGATCTTAAGTAGTGAATACAACAAGTAAGCTAATACAATGGAACCTGATACAATAGCAATTCCTCACGAGAAACTTTGGAGTTCCAAGAAGAGAAATGCGCCCAAGCTTAGTGTGCCCTCTTCCCTTGTTGCTCTATCCACTGAAGTGATGCGCCCTCCTTCCTCCTTAGTCCAATGAAGAATCTCTTTCACACAAATGTGTTCTTGTGTATCTCCTCCAACATGAGCCAAACAAATCTGAGATATCACAAGTCCTTCTATTACTTGCTAGTGGTGCACCCTCCTCCACAAGTGCGCCCTCCTCCAAGCAATAACCAATACCAACAAATAATGAGGATCTAAGCCTCCATGAGCCCTCCATGAAAAATGGCACCCAAGCTCTCCTCTCCCAATGCTTCCATTCTCATCCTCTTGCCCTTCTCCAAACTCTCTTTGTGAACATACAAGTGAATTAGCCTCCAAATGCCCTATGCGCCCTTCTTAAGGAATCATAAGAAAACCTAAAAAATGGATGGTTAGGATCATCCCAAGCCATCCCTAATCAATGGTTGAGATCTCTCAAAAATAATCTCAACTTAAAACCCACTTTGGGTTATGCTCCCTAAGTTCACTTTATGTCCCCCAATTCACCCACAAAGTGAATTAATAGTCACTTTTCACTCAAGTGACAAATTTCACCCTTTTGACTTAGGAAAATGTCAAAGTGAAATTAGACATAAATTATAAGGCACAATGGGTCAAATATTTCCCTCTTGTGGTTGGATACCCACAACCATAAGGGGACCACTTTCCAAGGTACCCAAATCTCAACACTCCCTCTTACCGAGGTAAGTGCCATTCACCTCCAATCTCATCCCTGCCGTAGACATGGTTTCCTGCTTGCAAATACTCGGTGAGTATAGTTGTACCCTGATAATCACAAGTGGTCTCTGACACAGATGGTGCCCAAGCTCTCCTCTCTCAATGCTTCCATTCTCATCCTCTTTCCCTTCTCCAAACTCTCTTGGTGAACATGCAAGTGAATGAGCCTCCAAATGCCCTATGCGCCCTTCTTAATGAATCATAAGGAAACCTAAAAAGTGGATGGCTAGGATCATCCCAAGCCATCTCTAATCAATGGTTGAGATCTCTCAAAATGAATCTCAACTAAAAACCCACTTTGGGTTAAGTTTCCATAGTTCACTTTATGTCCCCCAATTTACCCACAAAGTGAATTAATAGTCACTTTTGACTCAAGTGACAAATTTCACCCTTTTGACTTAGGAAAATGTCAAAGTGAAATTAGACATAAATTATAAGGCACAATGGGTCAAATATTTCCCTCTTGTGGTTAGAGACCCACAACCACAAAGGGACCACTTTTCAAGGTACCCAAATCTCAACAGTAAGGAGGAACAACCTCCCTAGGACCATTCATAGAGATGTACAAATCCTGATTTGTGTCCAGAGGATTCTCCCAGCAAGAGGGAGAAGACTATGACAAGACACCTGCTCCAGTAATCAGAAGAAGTATACATAGAGCAACCAAAAGATACATGAGAAGGAGTCTCATGTCTGCAGATTGAAGAAAGATTTGTATGGGCCTAAGCAGACACCCAGGACATGATATGCTAGATCAGACAGTTTCCTGATGAGCTTGGGATTTACCAAGAGTAAAGAAGATTCCAACTTGTACTTCAAGGTTGTGGATGGTAGACCAGTGTTACTATTATTGTATGGGGATGACCTGTTTCTAACAGGAGGCAAGAAACTCATTGTTAATAGTAAGAGGAAAGTTGCTGCAAAGTTCGAGATGAAGGAACTTGGCATGTTTCATTACTTCTTTGGTCTGGAGATATCGTAGAGATCGGATGGGACTTTCCTTAACCAAAAAAAATATGCAGTGGAGATCCTGAAGAGGTTTGGGATGTTGGATTGTAAGGTCACATCTACACCGATGGGAGCTAACTTGAAGTTGTTGTGTGTTACAACATCAAAGATAGTGGATGCCATCATATACATGAAGATGGTTGGTTTGTTGATGTACTTGACGAACACGAGACCAGATATATGTTTTGCGATGAACACATTGAGTCGGTACATGGTTAAGCCTAGACATGTTCACCTGATTGCGACAAAACATGTGATGAGGTACCTAAAGGGTACAATTGATTATGGACTCAGATATATCTCGGATCGCGAGATAAGACTGTAGGGCTAGGCTACATAGATTTAGATTGGGCAGGCAGTGTCACAGACCGGAAAAGTACATCTGGGTGTTGCTTCAGTTTGGGATCAACTGTGATCTCATGGCTCAGTAGGCAATAGACTTGTATGGCACTTAGTTCCGCAGAGGTAGGGTATGTGGCAGCATGGTCAGCTTGTGGCGAAGCAGTGTGGCTTCAGAAGTTGATTGCATGATTGTTTGATCTCGAGTTGGAGGAGAACTGTATCTTTTGTGACAACTAGAGTTGCATAAAGTTGTCAGAGAACCCAGTGTGTCATGACAGGTCTAAGCATATCGAGATCAAGTACCACTATGTCTGGGACATGGTACAAAAGGGAGCAACAAATTTCCAGTATATTGCCATCGAGGAATAGGTAGTAGATGTATTGACCGAGCCCCTGTCCAGAGTTAAGTTTGAGTATTTCAAAGACAAGCTTGGAGTGGTCCAGAAAGACTTCTCTAGTAGTGAGAAGTGATTGTTTTCTCTAGTAGTGAGATGTGTTCCCTAGTAGTGGGAAGTGATCCCTAGTAGAGGGAAGTGAAGAAATCCCCAGCAGTGGGAGCTACTCCAGTGCAGGTTGGTACTCCAACGTAGGTTGGTATGCTACCCCAGCGCTGGTTGGTACTCCAACGCAGGTTGGTATGCTACTCCAACGTAGGTTGGTACTCCAATAGAGGCTTGTATGTTACCCTAGCACAGGTTGGTACTCCAATGCAGGCTGGTATGCTACCCCAATGTAGGTTGGTACTCCAACACAGGCTTGTATGTTACCCTAGCGCAGATTGGTACTCCAATGCAGGCGAGTATGCTACCCTAATGTAGGTTGGTATGCTACTCCAACGCAGGCTGGTATGCTACCCCAGCGCAGGTTGGTATGCTACTCTAACATAGGCTGGTATGTTAACCCCAACGTAGGTTGGTATGCTACTCTAACACAGGCTGGTGTGCTACTCTAGTAAAAGTGCAGAATTTACTATGATATATAGATCCGTGATTGACAACAAGATAATGACCAGGTGTACAAAAGTGCAAAAGCAGTGATGATGATCATGACGAGAATAATACCTTCCTTGCTAAGAGGGAGTGTTGAAGTTTGAGTAGCTTCGAAAGATATTCTTATTGTATTTGACCAAGATAAAACCCTAAAGAATATTATGATATTATATTTGTTAAGATGGCCCTATTGTGCCTTGACAAGTAATAGGTAAAATAAAAGGATAAAGTGACAGGTCGGCCCAGACTGAATTTCAGGCTAGCCAAACTACTATTTATAATGGAGGCTAACGCCTCATTTGAACATACACACACACAATCTCTCAAGTCAAGAAGAGAAGTATGCAAGTCTCAGAGGGAGAGGCTACTGCAATGAGAAGGTAACGTTGTGGAAGATCTTGGTTTATCTCTTGGGTATATCTTGGTTATGTGGTGTGCTACTCTTCCCTAGTCAAGGTTTTGACAAGGATCTTCTTCTTTGTTAGTTCTCTCTTGGAGAGAGGCATTGTTCTTGGTTGTTGAATCTATATTGAGGAAGTTTGTTGGGTTTTTCCACTAGTGGGTTTTCCTATGGTAAATCTTGTGTATGCTGTGGATGTTATTCTTTCAGTGATCCTTAATGCATTTATTGTGCTAATTGTTTACAAGTAAAAGAACACTAATCTAATTAATTTCTTAAGACGAAAATTCAACACTTAGGATGTAATTTTTATCAATACAAATTAGAATACTCAACAAAGTCCATGGTGTAATTAGTTGTGACTTTCACATCTCAACCAACAAAGCTTGAACAATGTTTATTCCTTATCTCTACCTCTCTGCTTCTGAAGTCCTCATTTAGGTCATGTTTTGTGATTGACTTCCCTTTCCACATAAACATGAGCAAGATTCCTATTGATGTAAAAATCCATTACCGTGCAAACCTAAATAGAAGTTTTGACATAAATGAAGTATTCCTTCATTTGGATGGATGGTATAGTTTCTATACAATAAAGTCATTGTGAGATTCTTTCTTTGAAGCCTAATCCCTGAGGTTTTGGAGGGAGTATGATGAATCTAATATCAATTTGTCTAAAAAGGATCACTATATACTTTATCATCTGTTTTAGTACTTATTGGGGTGGAAAATCATAGCAATGGCCTTATTGGGCCCATTTTATGGGTAGATCCTATTTTGGTGATACCGGGTTGTGAAACTTTTGGACCAAGTTTTAGGCATTAAATGACTGTTTGGGGTCAATACTTTGCGAATGAAGTTCGTATCACTTGGACGTTGTCCTAGTCATTAAGAGATTCCCAATGGTCCAAAGGAAACCTCAATCAGTGATCCAGGTGGACATCGGTGGTTTCCCACCTACTCCACTGGCTCAACAGACAATTTCCATTTTGGTAGTGTTCCTACAGTTTTTGGAGTCCCAAACTTTCGGGGCCGTTTTGAGGCCCTAAATGATGTTTTTTTTGACGTGGCAGTGCCCCATAAATGTATAAGGCTTGTAGTGGGCCTTTCAAAATGTGTACTCCTCGGGAAGACCTTTTCGACGAGGTATCGATTGCTCCAAACAGAGATCGTATGCAAAAGTTACGCCCTAGGGAAGTTGACGTATCAACTATCCCCATTGGGGCCCACAAACCTTTTCGCGTTTCATCTTCTGAGGTTAGGGTTTTTGATGTTTAGGGTTTTCTCATTTATGCTTTATAATAAAAAGGCCTTTGGAGCCTCATTGTAACCATCTTCTTGCGAATGTGCGTAGCTATCACATCTCTTCTCAGAGATAAGCTACCAACATTTTAGTGAGTTCATTTCACTCTGTATTTTATTTTATATGCTCTACATATTTTAGTCTTTAATATAAATTAATTATTATTGTATCTCTGTGTTTTTGTCTTATTTTTTTGCTTCATCTTGTTCCATCATAAGTTTGGATCAGTGGTATCAGTTTTCTCTTTTGTCGTTTCTTAGTGCATGTCTCCAACAAGGTTAGGGTATAGAGAATTGGGTCTCGAGATAGTTTATCTTGAGGACAACTGCCCTTGCCAGCCCGATCGACCTCCCATGGTGGAAGAATAGAGAGACGAGGGAGCAGGAGATCCTATTAAGTTGTTGCTCGCAGAAGTCCTTGTGAAACAGAGGGATGAGATGATGGATCATTTTTCCCAAATCCTTCAACGATTGTCGACAACAACAGATGCATCTTCATCAAGCAACCACTTTGGAGGCATTGCCCCCTTCAAGGTACAAGTTAATTTTGATATTCCCATATTTGAAGGTCGGATTGATGCTGATGCTTTGGAAAAGTGGTTAAATCTACTAGAAGGTTATTTCTCTGTCCACAATTTTTCCAATAGAGAAAAGATCACCTTTGCGCTCCTTAAGGCAGTCCCCCATGTCAAACATTGGTGGGAGACTTACTGTGAGCAAAACTCCATAGAGGAGTCTGGAATATTTGGGGCCAAGCCCACTTGGGAATATTTTATGGATGCCATCAAAAAACAATATTACCTTGTTGGAAACTACGACAACCAATACACGAGATGGACCACATTGCGTTAGGAGAGGGACCAAATTGTGTTGGATTTCACAAATACCTTCAATACCTTGCGCACCAAGCTAGGTATTAGAGACTCCAAGCGACATTTGGTTCTAAAATATCGTGGGGGCCTACATAGGTACACCCAAATATAAATGAAGTTTTTGGACATCTCATCGCTGGGAGCTGCTTATCGATATGTTGTCAAAATAGAGCAAAAGTTTATGTAGGGAATAAGCAAGAGTTTGGATATGCGAATGCATCGCAACAAAAACCAGGCAAAGGCAACCCCAACATAGAACAAAGGACAAAACAAGGATGGGAAACCACAGGACAACCAGTCTAAGCCACAAACAAAGAAGGGTAATGGGAAGACGAATAAATACATTGGGTAGTGGTGCGAATTCCATAAAAGCCCCTGGCACAACACTGATGAATGTCGCTCGAAGCAGTCATTGGTGGCCGAGATGAAATCCTTTGAGTCATAGTATGGCTCTGACTTTGATTCAGAGCCAGACAAGGCAAAGCGTATGATTGATGCAGAACCCAGTGCCACAGTCTCTACCACCAAGTTCCAACCAAACGAACAAGAAGATCCAGAGGAAGGTGAGCGCCTTTTTTCACTTGCAAATGTGGGTGAAGGGTGCTCCACAACCGTACAATATCGGGTGGCTTAGCCAAGGACGAGATATCCAAGTCAACCAACAGTGTCGCCTGCCCTATGGCATAAAGCCTTTCAAGGATGAGGTATTGTGTGATGTTGCCCCACTTGAACTTTGTGATGTTCTTTTAGGCCAACCATTTATGTGGAAACGTCATGTTGTATATGAGTCTAAACCTCGTAGTGTCATTGTAACTATGGGCAGACAATTGTACAGGATCCCAGAGGTAGCTCCACCTATCGCAATTTCTCTTGTCTCAGCTAAGCAATGCAGGAAGGTCATCTCCCAGACTAGAAAATATGTCCTCTTCATGATTCGCTCTTAAATGAACGAAAGGTCACGACCACATCTATGGCCTCTGCACAGTTTACGCAGCATAAGCAGGTGGACAAAGTCCTGGAAGAATATCAGGACATTTTCACCTCACCTACCAGGTTGCCTCTGCACTGTCAGGTCAAGCATTTAATTGAGCTAACTCCTGGAATGCCTTTGCGTAACGAGCCAGTGTATCGACACTCCCTCTTGGAAAATGAGGAAATCGAGCGCCAGATTCAAAAGCTGCTCCAAAAAGGGCACATTCGACCAAGCTCCTCACCTTGTAGAAGCCCAATCGTGTTCGTATGGAAGAAAGACGGGACCCGACGACTCTGTATTGATTACAAAGCTCTGAACAAAATCACAACTAGGAACTGGTACCCAATTCTTCGAATTGATGACCTTCTCGACCAACTCAAGGGGGCCAAGTACTTTAGTAAGATTGATCCGAAGTTCGACTACCACCAGGTCCCCATAGAGGTTGATGAGGTTGATGGATGAAATCTTGCGACCCTTCACCAATTCCTTTGTGGTTGTATATTTGGATGACATTCTCGTCTTCAAAAAGAGTTGGGAAGAACACTTGCAGCACATTCAATAGGTCCTCCACACTTTGCGTAATGTCGCTTTCCAAATAGGAGCTCCAAAGAGGAGGCTTAATTGTCTAAACCGCCCCGTTAGACTATAGCCAGGGCCAGAAAGGGGGTAAACAGGGCTACTAGAGGTCACTCTAGTCAAAGGTGTTATGTTCGAAAAGTGACATTGAGCTAAAAATGGTTAAAAGCACTTTTAAGCCAATATGAGCTAAAAATAGAACAGATGAGCTAAAATTAGAAGTCAACAACGAATTAGGGTTTCAACAGTGAATTAGGGTTTAGAAAAGCTATAAGAGAAGGGTCAGCAACCTAATTCATCATTATGCAGATTATGAGTTGTCATTAAGGAGAGATAGTTTAGTGGATTCCAGGGGGAAGACACTAGTCGAATGATTTCGGTGTTGAGAGACACACCCTAGTCACCGGGAAGACCACACAGGTCTTCCATCATTCTTCAGCAACAATTACACAGGTTCCAGCAGCAAGGGCACACTTATCCAAGGTGAGGGCACAACTTTTGAGGAGGTTCAGTGGATCGACTTGTCCCATCCAGGGAGAGTTCAGAGATTCCCCTCCGACCCAGTTGAGAGGAATGCAAGGCACATCTTTTTCTTGGTTCCTCGTCATATTCCGACGGAGGAATCATCTGGGGCATATTTTCTAGACTTGGGAGTGTGACACTTTTGGCGGACACATTCGGGGTTCCCAAGCGAGCATCATATTAGATCCAGGGAAACCTTTCCGACCCATTTCACAGTAGACCAAGGCGATCATTTTGAGATACTACTCAGTCGATTCCGACAGTGGAATCACTAGGGTGCAGTTTTCCAGTGAGAGAGGGGCGCATTCCCCTAGGGGATCCATCCGGGGTCTAGAAGCACCAGCAGACGGGCCGGTCAGTCACCAGGACTGAGAGCTAGAGCAGGGCACACCATTTGGGGCAGTTTCCAGCCCATTCCGAGAGGTTTAGCCACCAGGGCGAGCTTTTCGGACTTTCAGCAGTTACCATGCGAGTTGCCATAGTTCCAACTCATTCATTGATCTCGCCGTGTTTATCTATTATGGGTTGTTATCATTTAGTTTTCTTATTGTATTTCGGCTAAGATCCTTTTGGCATTTGATCTAGCCGAGTGATTCATTTTTATTCAGTCGCATTCGGAATTTGTACATCGCAGAGATATCATAATATAAACTTTGCAGTCTTTTGTCGCATTTGTTATTATATGATCATTTATATGATGTAAAACATTAATCCTACACACACATGAGCAACGTTTCCTAGACTAGCCAAGTCAGGAACATTACATTGGTATCAGAGATTTAGTCCCGCCAGCTTGTGACTAAAGACAATGAGTGCAAGACTTAGAGGGTCGTGAGCACGTAGGTGACGAATATGTCACTTACAACAGGAGGAAGGAAAGAAGGCCTAGGCGTGACTTTCCTCCTTTCCCTCCTAGCTCAGAGGAAGAGGAAGAGGCTCACAAGGAAGCAGAGAGAAGGGCAGAGCATGAGGCTGAGCGCGAGGCATAGAGGATGCTAGGAGACAGATATGAGAGACCAAAGGGCAGTGGTAAGGCCACCATGGAGCCAAAGGCTGCCTTCATGCAGGTTATCAGTGATATGGTAGCTAGTTAGCGGGCCATGACTTAGTCCTTGGCACAAGTGGCTGATAGATTGGCTATAGTGGGCACCCCGGGCACACAAGCCCCACATGTAGCACAGGGGAACTTGGGGGTAGGCAATAGACCCCAGTATCCTACTCACACATACACCTCTTTGAGTAGGATTCCCAGACCTTTGTTTCTCAGTTTCTAGAGGGCACCCCTAGTAGCAACACAACTACCGATAACACAGAGGCCGCCCACTCATGCAGAGGACATTGCAGAGTACAGGAGGGAGTATGCAACATTGGGCCATGACTTTCATCAGGACATGACCCTATTCGAGTATTGTGGGCTCAGACTTAGGAACCACCCCAGAGATCCACAGAGAGGAGGACTGCAGTAACAACATGGCCATAACATTTATTTCATCCAGAAAGTGGGTAAACTCACCATACCTTCTTTCGACGGATCATCCAAATCCACTGCCAAAGCTTGGGTACAAAAGCTAGACACATACTATAAGCTCAACCAGATAGCCGAGACAAAGGCCATCAATTTCGCTACCTTACACTTGGAGGGTGAGGCACACGAGTCGTGGCATCATGGATTGGTGAAATTGGGTCACAATCGGATCACCTCCTATAGGGAGTTCACAGAGAGACTCATGGACAGGTTTGAAAGGAGGGATCCCGAGATCCACTTCAGGGATCTAGCCCAGTTGAGACAAACTGACACAACAAAGGCGTTCATCACGGAGTTTCAACGGGTAGCCATGGTAGTGATAAATATATCAGAGCCTAGGTTGATCATGCTATTCACAGAGGGACTCACAGAGCCTTTGAGAGGATGGGTGAAGGCATATGGGCTGCAGACCTTGCAGGATGCCATCCTACGCACTTGAGATTTGGTAGACTCAGTGCCAAAGACTAAACCCTTTTCCAAACCCTTCGTAACCTAGAAAGATCGAGACATGAAGCCATTCCAGAGAGAATGGAAGGGCAAGGAGAAGCTGGATGATGAGATGAGACAAGAGCTTATGAGGAAGAAGATTTGCTTCAACTGCAAAGACCCTTTGGTCCCAGACCACAAGTGCATGGGCAAGGGAGAAATTTGTTAGAATATGAAAGATTGTGCTCGTTTTACCATTGACAATACCCTTGTCACCCAACCATAGGCCGAAGTCACCCTCTGAGCACCTTGACCTTGACAGAGAAGAGAATCCTGGTAGCAATCCAATAGCTAAGAGAGGCTAATGCACCAAGCAAGAAGTAACCAAGCTGATCAGATAGTCCCACCCAAAAGTTGGCGCAATACCTTCCCCAGTATTTGTGCACAAGACTGCAACTGCATTGTGTAGAACTGGCTCTCTGCAACTGCTGGGAAATGTGTCAAATGAGAGACTGGCGCCATGTATTTATAGTGGTTCTGGCAGACTTACTGGGGCCGACTTCTCCTTCTGGGTACTAATTAATTCATATTAATTATATTTCTGCAGCCGGCATCTTGTATAGGGTTTCCTTCATTTCTTTTCTTCCTTCCGGAACATTCTAATCTTGTCAAAGGTCACAATAGAGGTTCATACCTCCCAAAGCTACCATAATATCAACGCTCCCTCCTAGCTAGGGAGGTATGGTCTTGACCACAAACAGACCATTCAACTGGTAGTATCATGAGCACCGTCATTATTATCCAACTGGATAATCTCCTATGACAATTGGTACAATATCAATTGATAGAACACAACTGTGTCTATCCATGGTAGTACACAACTACTCAAACCGTGACACGTAGTCACAAACAGTGGAACATATTCACCACAGTAGTATATCTCTACTGTCTGGAGACAGGCAGTCTCTATAACAATCATCTGATTACAACCTGCACATAAAATATTGTTAAAATAAACTGAACCATCTGGGCCAATCTTTCACTCACATCTATGAGATTTGAAAGAATATCTGCCCTCAGTATAGAACATCAACAATGGGCTATCTACCCTATTCTTCTCAAACAAGGAAGAATGATTGTTTCTGATTTCTGAGCCTGGACCATTCCTCACCCTGGGCCATTCCTCCTACACTAATCAAAGTGCACCCTAGAGAGAATGTATAAACCCTAAGGAATGTCTGTCCCTAATTGTTGAGCCTGGACCATTCCCCACCCTGGGCCATTCTTCCTACACTAATCAAAGTGCACCCTGGAGAGAATGTATAAACCTTAAGTAATGTCTGTCCGGACCATTTCCTCTGTTAACCACAAGAGGAAAAGATTGTCCTGTATCAACCTCCAAAATGGACCATTCCTCATGTTAACCACAATGAGAAATCGTTGTCCAACGAGGCGGGCCAGTCTTCTTGAGTAACCCTCAAGAAGAGAGACTTCCCTAGACCACTCCCCATGTTAACCACAATGGGAAGTCACTGTCTATGATACATCAACAATCTGGACCATTTCCCATGTTAACCACAATGGGAAATCGCTGTCAATCAGAAATCTCAATCCACTTTCCGAACAGGAAAGAATCTGTCCGAGCTGGACTATTTTTCAATCACAAAATAAATGTTTTCAATAATGTTTTTAGTGTTCCCTCCCAACCTGGAGAGTCATTTCTTCCCTTTCAACTAAGGGAGTTATTTCCACAATCCCCATCTTCTCTCGGAAATATGCAAACTTTATTCTGGATAGAGGTTTTGTCAGGATATCTGTTGTCTGCTCATCAGTGGGGATATACTCGAGTTTTACCTCTCCCTCCTTGACTTTATCTCGAATAAAGTAGTATTTGATCTCAATGTGTTTTGACCTTTCATGAAACACGGGATGTTCTGATAATCTCATACAACTCTGATTATCACAATATATTATGGTCGATTCTGGAATCTGATCAAATAAATCGGAGATTAACTTTCTTAACCATATTGCTTCTATGCATGCTTTACATGCTGCCATATACTCTGCTTCTGCTGTGCTGAGTGCGACAAACTTTTGTTTCCTGCTGCCCCAAGATATCATAGCGGAGTCCAAGCTGAAACACATACCTGAAGTGCTCTTTCTGTCTTCTGCACTTCCTGCCCAATCAGAGTCGGTGTATCCATGAAGCTTTATATCACTGGATGAGGTATATCTCAAACCATAGTTTATTGTCCCATGAATATATCTTAGTACATGCTTTGCAGCTATCCAATGTTCATGTCTTGGTTCCACCTAGAACTAGCTTAGTGTATTTACGGCAAAGCAAATGTCTGGTCGAGTATTTACCAAATACATCAATGACCCAATTAGTTGTTGATATAGAGATGAGTCTACTGGATCAGAATCTGGATCTTTCACTTTTCTTATATCCGCATTCATAGGAGTGTCCATGGACTTACAATCCATCATTCCAAATTTATGAAGGATCTTTATTGCGTACTTTCCTTGTCCAAGGAATACTTCACCACGCTTCTGCCATACTTCTATTCCCAAGTAATAATGCATGAGACCTAGATCTTTCATATCAAATTCAGAAGCTAATTCCTTCTTGCACTGGATGATGAGAGACTCTTCACCTCTTATGAATAGATCGTCAACATATAGTAGTAGGATTACAGGTGCATTGTCCACGACTTTATAGTAAAGGTTTGGATCTGCATGACTCTTGGAGAAACCAAGTCTCGTTAGATAGCTGTCCATTCTGGCATACCAAGCCCTTGGAACTTGCTTGAGTCCATATAGAGCTTTCTTTAATCTGCAAGCGTGAGTGTCTCTGGAATGTACCTCAAACCCTTGAGGTTGTTCAATATATACTTCTTCTTCAATAGCTCCACCGAGGAAAGATGTCTTTACATCCATCTGATGTAAGTTCCATCCCATGGAAGCGGCAAGAAATATGATAGCTTTGATGGAAGTATATCTAGCCACCGGAGCAAAGGTCTCATCATAATCTTCTCCCTCCTTCTGGGAGAACCCTCTAGCTACGAATCTTGCCTTATATTTATCCACGCTTCCCTCTGCTGCATGTTTGATCTTGTACACCCATTTTGAAGTTACCACTGATTTTTCTTTAGGTCTTGGTATGATTTCCCATACCTCATTTTTCATAATGGATCGATGCTCTTCCGTCATAGCTACTTTCCATTGTCCCTTTTGAACTGCTTCTTCAAATGTGGTAGGTTCTTCATCTAGAAGCTTTGTCATGTATGCTGCATAACTTGAGAATCTTTTAGGTCTTTTACTCTTTCTGAATGTTCCTTCTGGAACCTTGAGTCTTTCT